>QJNX01000042.1:0-288845 GCA_004155925.1 Monosporascus sp. MG133 | reverse complement strand
AAATTAAAATTTTAAAAATAAAAAAATTAAGAAATTAATTTTAACCCAAAAAAAAAAAAAAAAAAAAAACCAAAATCTACTTAATACGTTAAAAATAAAACGTAACGTTAAACCTTTTCCAGATTAAAAAAAAAGCCTAACGATAAATTTAATTTTAAAAACTTTAACTTATTTAAAATTAAAAAAATTATTTTAAGAATTAATTATAACCTATTATTACCTAAAACTTTAAAAATATACCTTATATTCCATATTTCCTTATTAAAACCATCCCCCAAAAACGCCCCCCTTAAAAAAAACTTCGAAATCGAAAGGATATTAAATTCTAAAATAGTTAAAAACAAAATCCAATACCTAGTTAAATAAATAAATTACTTACTGGAAAATAATACATAAAAGCCACTTAAGTACTTAACGAATACGATAAACCTAATTAAAAACTTTTACCGGCAAAATCCTGGCCGACCATCTCCAATACGGCTAAGGTCGCAGACGATAACAGTCCCTTACCTAAATCCAGACCTATAACGTTCCAGTCGAAAGAAAACGCCTCTGTTATAACGTTTATTTTAAAGGTTAACTAAGTTTATTCCGCTTTTATACGACGTTATTCCTTTTCCAATTTTTCCCGTTTTTTTAATTGATTTAATTCTAACCCTTTTTTTAATATTTTTATAGCCCTTTTTTAAAAAAAAAGGTTCTATTATAATCGCAAGCGTTTTAACCGGTTAATAAACTTCTTCGTTTTTCGTTCCGTTATTTTTTAATACGCTAGGAATTTATTTTCGAATTTACGTTATTCCCTTTATAAACGCTTTTACGTTTCGTTTATTTTCTTTAAAAAGTTTATAACCAAAACATTACAAAAAAGCCGTTAATAACGGATATAATAATTATAAATCAAGTACTCCAAAAAATAAAATAATCGGTTTTACCAAACCGGGTATAATTAGAACAAGGGAAAGCTTTAATTTTAAAAGTTTTGACCGAATTAACATAAATATTACGAATATCGCGCTAATTTTTACGTCATTTTCTTTTTCGTTTCTCTTTTTTAATTCGACCTATTATAATACAGTTAATTAAAAAGCTATAAAAAAACCTTTCTAATAAAACAAAAAGGTTACTTACGATTTTTATCTTTAGGATAAAAATCTTTAAAAAGGAGGAATAATATTACAGTACAGGAACAAAGTTTCTATTTTAAAGAAACCGGCTTTTGGAACCTGGTATGGGCTCCTTACGGCTAATTTTCGGGTAAGGAAAAGCTTGGCTTTCCCCCGCGCCAAAATATGATAATTTAAAGGATCTGGATAATTTGGAACAAATTACACAGATCACACAGATTTACGATATATTTATTAAATCCAAAATAAATATATAACGGGCAGCTTCCTATATAAATAGCACTTATTTAATTTCGCTCTTTAGCTATCAATCTAAATCTTTAATCAAAAATATCGTTTTCCGATTAAAGAAAAAGTCCGCAAATCTCTTTAACGAACACCTTATTCATTATACTATTATTACCTGCAAATCAAGACCCCCATTTCGGATACTGCTTATACCTCTAGGTGGATATATAACGAGTTCGTTACAATACGGTAACGGTATACTTTTATAAGGGATAAGGATTTATAATAATTTTTCGGTATCGAAATAATTAAAAATAAACTTAAAAAGAATTTGGTTATTTTAATCCAATTTTATAAATAAATTAGTTAATTTAATCCTTAAAAAAAGTTTAAATAATTTTTTTTAAATACGTTAATAACTGGTATCGAATTATTACCGTATTTTAATTTAGTTTATTTAGATTCCGTTAATAAATATTAAAAAAAGATTGGTTTTATTTTATATATAATAATTAATATACGATTTGATATAGTTTTTACGGTATTCCGATTTATCCGATTTAATTTAAATTTTAATAACGTATATTATAAAGTTATAAATTAAGTTATTTTGTATTTAATCGGAATTAAAACGTTAATGTTATAATTTAAAGGTAAAAATTCGTTAAATATTTAAAGCAACGTTTGTTTTGCTGATAATATAATTAATCGAAAAAGTTTTTAAGTTTACGTTATAAAGTTATTTAAAAAAGTAATAAGATGGTAAGCTAATAAATAAAATATAATCATTATTTTTATAACCGAAACGGAATTAAATTTTTTTATGTAGGTTATAATTCTTTTTTATTTTGTTTTCGATTAATTAAAAAATTAAAAATCGGCTTGGATATAAGATTTTTAAATATAATACGATAATTAGTAAATTCTACGGTTTGTTAATATCGACGTTACCTTTATATAAATAAAATTACGGTACGTAAATATATATAATTCTTAGTTTCGTAAAGTTATAAAAAAAGATATAATTAAGGTAAAATATACGTTTACGGGTAATATGTTAGTTAATAAATTAATAAAAATTTTATTACGCGAATTTTTTAAATATTTTAAAAAGTAATTAAAATTGGTAGATATTATAAAAATTTTGAATTAATAAAGAAAGATTTTAAGAGTTATTTTAAATAAGGAATTAATTAATTAAAAGGATTTAATCGCCAAAGGAAAGGTAAAATAAAAAATTGCGGCTTTAGGGAGTGATAAAGGGTGATAGTTAATGCCGTAATTGCGTTAAGGCGTTAAGGGGTGTGTTAGTTAATAGGGGTGCGTTAGCACTTTATATACGGAAAAGCTCCTTTTAATCGGACCATATATGTTCCGTGAACAGATTATATTAAAGTGCAGTGCGCGTTTTAGAGCGCCTGAAACTAGTTATGCGATGTAACATTACTGATAACCCCTATATCTGACATTTATCAAATAATTTTTAAAGATAAATTTAAATTAATTAAATACTTTTCCAGCAAATAACTGGAAAATAATTATTACCTTTTAATAATCCTCCGTCAGAAAATTTTCGTATTACTTAAGGTAAAATCTAGCCTTAATTAGGAATTCTTCCATATCCGTAAATCCATTATAAGGTTTAAAAAAAATTAATTTATAACCTTTAATATTAGGTATTTTATGGTAAGCAAAAAAAAGAAATTCAGTTTTTTTTTTGGTTTCGACCGAATAAGGGAGGAACTGGGGTTTTTAAATAAAAAATAATTTCCAAAAAGGGTATAAAAACTTTTTTTAATTATGGAACAAGTTTAACGCTTTTTTATTTAAGCTTTATAACTTCGCCAGCTATAAGATCTAGTCGTTCGTCGGTTGTAAGCCTTTTTTTTTCCTTTTCTTATTTTTTTGCCGTGGACCTTTTTAACTTTTTTCTTTTCTTGGTCGGATTTCTTAAGCTGGATTTTAATGGATTCCTTAAGAGTAGGGATAGGTTGCTGTTAGAAAAAAAAAGATTTTTTAATTTTGTTAATTTTAATAGTTATAAGTGCTATATTATCGATTAATTAAAAGAATTATTTAATAAAGGGTAAATTATTTAATCTGGTTATTAATCCTTTATTAATTAATTACGGAAATCGAATATATTATTTATTTATTAAATTTAAGAAAACTTATAGCTAATTAAGCCTTAAATTATTCGTCGCTTATTAATTAAGGTATTATTAAAATATAACGAACTTAATATATATTTATTTAGAAATATAAATAATATCTTAAATAAGGGTTTTAATTTATAAGTAATAATAATTTAATAAATAAAATATTTAATAAAAAGATTTGTAATTTTTTTCTTAAAAAATAATACTTTTAATTAAAAACTTAAATTAATAATTAAAAAACGAAATTAAATAAGTATTATTTATATAAAAAATTGTCCGTTATATATCCATTTTAGATTTAATAAATATATCGTAAATTTATAGGATTTATTAAATCTGGTTCCCAGATTTACCAGATCTACCAGATTACCATATCTTGGCACGGGGAAAGCCAAGCTTTCCTTACCCGAAGATCAGCCGCGAGAAGCCCACACCAGGCTCCAAAGGCTAGTTTCCCCGACACAGGAACCCCTGTTCCTATACTGTAACAAAAAATTACTTTCAGTTAATATAAGCTACAAATGAAAATTTGTAAAATATAATAAATATTTAACCGCCTTTAATATTATATTTTTGGCTGCGATTAAGTTAAAACGTTTATATCGTAATAACCTTTTTTGGTGTTTAAAAATTAATATGAAGTTATATAATATAAGTATGCCGAAAATTAAAAGTAGCTATTTAAAAGGAATAAAATTAAATATATCGGATAAAGTAATTATTTACCGTTATTATATTTTAAGACGTAATTAACGACGTCGGTTTTAAAGGTATATTTCCGTTAATATAAATGTTTATTTATAAATTTAATAAAAATGAAATATTTTAAAAGTTTAAGGTTAAAATTATTATCCGTAACAATTTTTAACTTTATAAAAAGTTTAACGTATATATATTTATATTTATAAAAAGGTTTTTTCGTATATTAATAATTATTATAATCCGATTTAATCTAGAATTCCGTTAATTAAATATTATTAACGCGTTCTTATATAATAAAATCGATAAATTGGTATACGTACGTTTTTTATAAGAATTCGGACGTCCGGGTTTTTGTTTGAAATTTTTCAGAGTTTTATACGGTTTAAGGTAATCGTTATTTTTATGGTAACGAAATTTATTTGCAGGTTTAAAGGATTTAATTTAAGGCCCGTTCCGGATAATTTATGCGTTATAACTAATGGTTGGTTAAAAAAAATTCTTTTTACGTAAACGATATATTTATGATATATAGGATTCGAGATATAATACGTACGGAGGAAGTTTTTACGAAATTGATATAATGTTTTTATATTATCGATCTTAAGGAATTATAATAGTTTTTAAGGATACGTATTTTACGTAATCGTACGGTTAAGAAGCTGTAATTAATATAAAACGTTTATTAGGAAAAGATATATTTACGTTTCCAATATTCGAAGGTTAAAAAATGTTATTTTAAGGTTTTTAAATAAAGGGATTTT
Organism: Monosporascus sp. MG133; assembly: GCA_004155925.1. Classification (NCBI taxonomy): domain Eukaryota; kingdom Fungi; phylum Ascomycota; class Sordariomycetes; order Xylariales; genus Monosporascus; species Monosporascus sp. MG133. Next base: position 283,868 of record QJNX01000042.1, on the reverse strand, counting down.
AAAGAATACGACAGCAAAACGTCTACTACGTCGAAAAAGTTATATTTCGAAATGGTAAGTAATTTATTATAAAAAGCTGTTTTTTACTTATTACGATATAATAAGAACTTAAGCCGTATTTATTACGACGTTATCGTTAAAGCCTTATTTTACAGATATTATACGCGTTGCCTTGTTATATAATATGGTGGCAATAACGAGGAGTTTAATATACGATCGTTATTTTGTATAAGTAAGGTATTTTTTGCAGATAACCTTAATTGCCGGAATTTTTAAGGTTTTGTAAAATTATTTTTCGGTAATTTTATTATTTAAAAAGTTAATAAATAGAATATAATTATTACTTTAATTACGGAAGGAAAATTATTAACCCCTTTTTAAATTATTAAGGAAGTTTTTTTATAAAAAGGTTTTTTAAGGCTGTAAGTTTAAAGCTAAAATAAAAAGCTAGTTATTAAGGTAGATAATAAGTAAACGATACGGTTAGTTACCGAAAAAGTGGTACGTTTAATTACGAAAATAAAATATGTTAATATTTATAATTATTAGTTCCGAAAAGTTTCTGTTACGAAAAAATTAATATCGAATAGATGTTTATTAACGTTATAGTTATTAATAGTTTTATTAAGTTATTTAGGTTGTAATAATATTAAGAATTTGTTCGGTTATTAAACTTTTAAAACGTTATTTTAAGGTTAAAGAAAGTTTAAAAAAGGTTTGTTAATTATAACAGCGTTATTATTTTGTAATAATAGGAGTTATTATTTTTATTTTTTATGTTATTTTTTTATAATTAGTTTTTTAATAAAGTTTTTATAATTTATTGGTATGATATCGGGTTTATAATATTTTGAAGTTGTTTTTTTTTATTACGGGTTTTTTTTTGGATAATATTAAGATTCGTAGGAATTTTAGCTATTAATTCCTAACAGCTGGGGGGATGTATCAGATTTAGCTGAAAACGATTAAATAACTAGGTTCTGGATTAGTTTGATTAGCTGCTTAGGGGAGACCGGCTTATATATCTCCGGTATCACTTTCTCTTAGCCGCAGCTGGTTTTATATGTATTTAAGGAGGTATCTTTACCTTCAGCTATTCGAGAGGACCTCTTGAAGGTAAACCTGATAATAGCTTCTTTCTTCAGCCATATATGCTTCAGTGTGTGATGTCAGGGTCTCATAGTAACGGTCTTCAACAATCGAAGTCCGGGGGAAGGTATCTAGGCGCCGGCGCTGGAGGGCAGGAAAAACGTAACAAGCTTGTAACTCTGCTGCGCCTAAGATGTGAGGTTCGACTTCCAGAGAAGAGGGGGCTAAACTTCAAAGGCGCACCCGCCTTCCTCTTTTCGTGGCCGAGCGGCTCGACGGGCTGTATCCCATAGGGAATCTTTCGCTGAGCGGGAAGGGAAAGGGTGATTGGTACAGCTGCTGCCGCAGGCAGGTTTGCTAGTTTAGCATCACGCCTTATAACTCATGCGGCGGCTAGAGAGTAAAGCCTTCAGCGTTGAGGAGCGACAAGAGATTGGCTATCAAATTTTGAAGCGGACCTAGTCGCACGCCATGACGTCCCAGCCGTTCAAGCATATTGATCAGCGCTGTCTCAGCCTTTGAAATTCTAAGCGTCAAGTTTTCATTGTATGCGCACCATTTCAAGTACTTCATAATGGTGAGCAGCGCAGCAGCTGTGTTCAAAAGTCATCAACTGCGGAAGCATATGATTCCCCGGGCGTCACCTGACTGCTGGTGTTTCAAGACGAAGGTGAAGCATTCTGGAAACAACCGTATCTCAAAATTGGCTGGGTTCTGGATCGTAGATAACCAAGCGGTGTCATAGACAGGTGGGGGGATGGAGCTGAAGCCTTGCCGCGAAGAGCATTTTGACGCCATACGATCGAGTAGAGAGGTTGACTGGTTATGAGGTGATAAAATCCATCGGCGTAGTAAGTTGAAGCTGCTGTAGGAGTTCACGAAGTGCGGTGGCACTTGCAGTATGGTTATTGCTCGCGGCATACTTCCTTCGGGCTACATGAATGCGTGCTGGATGCCTGAAGAGCTTATAAGCAAGTTTTCGGAGATATGATTAACACGAATGAATAACACGTGGAGGTTGCAAAGACATGGGAATTAGCGAATATGCCAAGGTCACGCGGTATCAGCAACCCTCCCATGAGCATAGGTTCAGTGTCTGGGGGCCACTCTAACATGACCCCGACAGTGCGTCAATGTGGATGATCCCTTGCATAGCCCAGATTGCACGCTTTCCCCCAACGTTACGGTGCATCTGCAAGTTTTGTACGCCGTGCAACCTTGACATTGTGACACCCAATGGTGTTATCAGAGCCGTTCGCTGCGCCGTGCGCATGCCGCGGCCAAGGTACCATGGCTATCTATCGGAGTCTGCAGACAGCGTCTGTTGGCGCTCTTATTCAAGGATTAATACAATGTCGGGTAGTATGCACCGGACTGGCCCCTTACTTAACATAAAGTTAGCTAAAAGCACAGAATAAAGAACAGCATCTTGCCTAGTACTTCTTACTCGGCGTTCTCGACCAGAGGTCGAAGTAATGCAATCCACGTTACGAAGCACCCCCGTGAAGTGGGTTGACGTCCATCCACCACCATACAAAAATATATGGATGGAACTGGCGATTTTTTGATATAAATGGCCATTAATGGATATACGTGGACGACTTTAGGTATCGTAAGAAGCGTTTTTGGTATTGAAATATATATATATAGCTAGCTTTAAAAAGGTTGCTTTTTTCCGTAACGAATAACGAATTTTTTTTATCGTTAAATATTTTATCCTTTAATGCGGTATTAATTTAATTCGTTACCCTTTTTTGATTTTTTTATTAATTATGGTTTAAAACTTTATTATTTTTCGCGCTTTATTTAGAAATATAAATAATATATCGGAATTATTAATTATTTTAACTTTATGTTACGAATATAATATTTAATATATTTCGATTAGCATAATATTTAATTTATTACGTAATTTATTAATTATTCGATTTATAGTTAAAAAAACGTTTATATTTTATTAATATAAGTTATATCGTAAGGAAATTAAAGGCTATACGAAAAAGGAAAAAATATTTTATATTTTTATATATTTAATAAACGATAAAGTTTTAAATTTGTCGATCCTTAAATTCGAAATTTACGTATTAAGCTTTATATTTATTAAAAGTATCGTAAATTTTAATATTAATTAAATCGTTTAATTTTATAAAGTTAAGGTTATATCGTAATTATTCGAAGTATTATTATAATTTATTATAATAACGTTTTATTTTTTTAACTGGCCGTATTTATTCCGTCCGTAATAATATTTTTATATTGGCGTATTTGTTACAGTACAGAAACAGGGGTTCCTGTCCTTGGGGAAACCTGTCCTCGGAGGTCTCTGAGGGAGGTTCCGGCCGGGTAAATCTCGGGTAAGGAAAAGCTTGGCTTCCCCGCGCCAAGGTTTAAGTGATTTAATAGATCTAGGTGATCTAGGTAATCTGGAACTAGATTACATAGATCATATAGATCAGATAAATCCACGACATACTTATTCTTTGGAATTGGATATATAACGAACGGTTTCTTATGTAGATAATATTTATTTAATTTCGTTCTTTACCTATTAATTTAAGTTTTTAATTCAAAATATCGTTTTCCGATTAAAGGAAAAGTCCGCCAATTTTTTAACGAATACCTTATTTATTATATTATTATTACTTACAAATTAAGATCTTTATTTCGGATATTATTTATACCTCCAGGTGGATATATAACCGGTTCGTGATATTTTAATAGCTCCTTAATTAATAGTTAACGAATAATTTAAGGCTTAATTAAATATAAGCTTTCTTAAACTTAATAAAAACGATATTATAAAACGTCGTTTAACAAATAAATAGCATACGCGAATCCCGTTATTAACCAATAAAGGATTAATAATTAAATTAGATAATTTACCCCCTATTAAAAAAGCTTTTTAATTAATCGATAATATAACGCTTATAACCATTAAAGTTAAGGGTTTAAAAGAAACCTTTTTTTTCTAACAGCAACTTACTTTTACCCCTAAAAAGTTTATCGAAATTCGACCTAAAAAGTCCGACCAAAAGGAGGAGAAAAAAGGTCGAAAAGGAGCGTAACGTAAAGGTCGAAATAGGAAAGGAAAAAAAGTTTATAACTGATAAACGATTAGGTTTCGTAATTAGAAAAGTTATAAACCTTAGGAAGGAAAATGCCAGATTTACCCGATAACTAAAAAAGGCAATTTTTACGCCCCTTTTAAGAACTATTCCTCGTCCAAGAATTCTAACTTTTTATTTATTTAATTAAAACCAAAAAAGAACTATATCCCTTTTTGCTTACCATGAAATATTTAATATTAAAGGTTATAGATTAATTACCCTTAAACCTTATAATAAATTTATTAATATAAAAGGATTCCTAGTTAAGGCCTGATTTTATTTTAAATAGTATAAAAGTTCTTTAACGGAGGATTACCAAAAAATAATAACCATTTCGTAATTATTAGCTGGAAAAGTATTCGATTAATTCGAACCCATTTTTAAGGATTACCTAATTAATTTTCCCGATAACTGCTTAAATATTAGTAATTATATCTTTAATAATTACGATAATTTCAAGAAACGAATATAAACCTTATACGGAAACGTAAATAAGTAATAACATATAATTAAATAAATATATAGGTTTTAATAAATTACGTTATTAATTAAATATACGATTAAGTTTAACCGACTTACGGCTATTTTTAAATTACCTTAAGTTACATTCTTTATTATTTATAATGGCCTAAAACCTAAAGTTAAGGATAAAATAATTAGGGTACCTAAAATAAATCTTTTCGAAAATTATATAAATAAGGTTATTATCGCCAACCGACACATTTTTAATCGGTACCTTAAAAAAAAAGATACCGGCAGACGAAATAACGACGGACGGTTTAGTAACAAAAAGGAAATAAAGAATAAATTTTAAAAAGAAGCTAATATTACTTTAACGGAATCAAAAAAAAACAAGTTTAAAATTAAATATTTTAATTATAGTAAAAAGGGCCATTTTAAAAACGAATATTATTTTCCAGCAAAAAAAAAGAACCTTTAAAAAGAAAGAATTTCCCAGCCCAAAAAAAAGATTCGCACGGCCGAACGAAATATAAATAACGAAAAAAAAGGTTAAAAAGGAAATAAATTATATTTTTACCGATTAGGAATTTATTATTATTACGACCAGCAGGGTTAAAAATAACGACCCAGATTATGAAAATTATGCCATTTATAAGAATATTACGGCTAGAGTTTATAAATACTATCCAAAACGAATAGCCTCCAGGGTAACTATTACGTTAAGATGTATTTATTATTTCGACATATAGGAATGTGAAATATACGACCAAGATGGTTAGCTACGAATAGATAGTTATGGATAGTTATCCCCTAAGTACTATATTTTTCCGGAATGTATAATATACCCAAAACCTCCAGTAAACGATTATAGGCTTTTGTATTTTATTACTTGTTATAATTATAGCTGCCTTATTTATTAACGAACCAAAAAAGATAACGACTTTTAGCTAAGATATAACGAGGAAACGTTTATAAAACCAGACGATAAGTATAAATGTACAGAAATCTTTTAATAACCAGATTATTTTAGGTTTTATTACTTATACCCTAAATCAGAATAAAGCCGGAAGGTTATAACGTAAGGATACTTATATTATTTACTAATATTATATGATAAATACGAACTTTTAATTATGGAAATACCTTTTTCGGAGGTTTACCTTTTTAATCCTATAATTCGTAAAATATAAAACCTAAAAAAAAGTTAAAAAAAGATAATTATCTTTAAATACTAGTTCGGTAATAAAAAGTGGTATAAATATATAAATAATTATTACATTAAATATGCGGCTAGGAAATTACGTAAATAAAATACTTTTTAGCTCTTAAAACGTATTAGTTAAAATATTAAAAAGGTTTTGGAAAATAAGGTACCGAAAAGCCCTTATATATAAAGCTTTATGGAAAGGAAAAAAAAAATACGGAATTTAATTAAAATTTTTATTTATTATAGAAATAAGATATTTAATGTCATAATTAATTCCGGAGCAAACAGAAACTTTATCTTTTTTAAGGTACTTAAAAGATATTTAATCCTTTAAAAATATAAATAATAATTATATAAATTACGAACGGCAAATAAAAACCTATTTACTTACGATAATAATCGAATCCTTTGAAAGATTAAGGAATTTATGGTTTAAATATAAGGATATTTAAAACGGATTATTTTTAACATTACCGATATTTTAGGATACGATATTATCTTAAGAATGCCGTAATTTTGTTTTAATAATCCATAAATTAACTGGAAAAAATAAACGTTTTTATGGGATAATTTTAAGGAAGAATTTTATGAAATTTGTTATATAATTAAAGAAATTAAAATTTTTAACTTAATAATAATAATACCTTTTAAATATTAACGGTTCAAAAAGTTATTTATAAAACGAACCCGAAAAAAATTACATAATTATAATTAATAAAATTATAAAATTCCTATTAAAAAAAGGTATTATTTAAAACTTTATTAAATTTATTATATAAACCTTAAAAAAATTAAGGCTTTTTAAAAAAATCTTTAACGAAACCTTAAAAAAAGCTATATTCGAAAATCCGACTTATCCGTAAGATATTTAATTATAATGGTACTAAAAATTAAAAATAACAAAATCAGGATCGATAAGGATAAATATTTAATATACCGACGAATATATAATTATTAATAACTAAATAATATTATTATCAAAAATAAATATCCTTTAATGTTAATAAATACTATAAAGATAAATATTAACAAGACTAAATAATTTATAACCTTAAACCTACCAAACGGCTATTACCTAATTCGAATAGCTAAAAGAAAAACCGCTTTTAGGACCATTTATAAACATTATAAGTATAAGGTTATGCCATAAAAGTTAACTAATACCTTAGCTAGCTTTTAGCATATATTTAACATTATCTTGCGGAAGTTTTTATAAATTTGTTTTCGTTTATTTAAACGATATTTTTATTTATTTAAAAACTTTAAAAAAAAATATAAAAAATACGTTACTTAAGTTATAAAGGCCTTTAAAAAAGTTAATTTATTAATAAACGTCAAAAAAAGCATTTAATACATCTAAAAGCTAAACTTTTTAAACTTTATTATTACCCCTAAATAAATTTAAATCCAAGATTTTAAGTTAAAAGCCGTTAAAAATTAGCCGATCTTAAATAAAATTACCGTTATTGATATCAGCCAATTTTTAAAATTTATTGGTTATATGTAACTTTTAGTCTAAAATTACGGCAAACTTGCCGGCTTTTTAACCAAGCTTATTACCAAAAAATACGTCGGAAAAAAATTCGAATTTTTAAAAAGAATTAAATTTTTTTTTATGTAATTAAGGACAGAATTATTAACGCCCCGGTAATCAAATTATTAAACTATAACAAAAAAAACGACTTAAAATAAATGCTTTAAATTACGCCCTTAAAATAATTTTAAAATAATTAAAAAGTAACAAGAAATAATACTTAATAATATACTTTTTAAAAGCTTTTAAAAACGTAAAACTTAAATATCCTATTTACGATAAAAAATTATTAACGATTATTTTAACACTTAAAAAATAAAAATTATTCCTTAACGGAATTAAGGAATTATTTAATATTTATTTAAATTACAAAAATCTTATTCGAATTATAACGACCTAAAAATTAAATAAACGTTATAAAAATTAAATAATTTTTTTATTTAAGTTTAACTTTAAAATCTACCATATTAAAGGTAAAAAAAATTTCCAAACGGATATTTTAAATCGAAAAAGAAATTATAACTTTAAAATCTTTAAACGATATATACAAATATTATATCGTAAAACCGATAAAATAATACAATTATATATAACCTTAAAATAATTAATTCCGGAAAAATTAACTTAATTCAAAAACTTTTACGACCCGAATTTTTTTTTTAAATAATTAAAAGGAAACGATAAGAATTATCTATTATTTCGCGGCAAAATTTATATCCCCCGTTAATAATAAAAAGAATTTATTAAAGAATTTTACGAAAACCCCTTATATAAATATCAAAAAATATTCAAAATTACCAAACGACTCCAAAAAATACGATTTTCCAAAACTCCGTTAAAGAATTAAATAAGTAATTAAAAATTATAATATTTATAATAAAATTAAAGTAATTTACCATAAGCCTTATAGCTTATTACAACTTATAAACATATTTAATAAAATATAAAACATTATAACTTAAAATTAAATTATTAGTTTTTTTATATCGAAAAACATAATTACCGGAATTAAATATAATATAATATAAATAATTATTAATAAACTTACTAAATATAAATACTTTTTATCTTTTAAAAAAACCGTAATAATAAAATAATTAACTTACGCTTTTATACGATATTATCTCGATAAATACGGAATACTTAAAAAAAATTATTTTTAATTAAAATAAACTTTTTATATTCAAATTTGCTACAAACTTTTTTAAACAAATCGGTATTAAGCTTAAATTTTCGATAACTTATTACTTTTAAATAAATAATTAAATAAAACGATTAAATTAAATTTTAAAATAATATTTACGGAATTAGGTTAATTATTAACAAAATAATTAGGTTAAATTTTTATTACTTCTATAAATAACTTATAATACGTCCGTTAATAAAGATATAAATATATTACTTTATATAGCTATATATAAATACGACGTAACGATTTAATAACTAAAGTAACTAATATATAAAGTACCGGTTATTACCGCCATAACTTTACGAACAGAAATAATAATAACAAAAATCAAAATAATATAAACCCGACTTTAAACTAAATTATAATTTTTGTAATAAAAAATAATCCAATATTATAATATAAAAAGAATTAAAGGATTAATTTTAACAAAAGGAAACAAAATTTATTTATTATATTAAAAATAAACGTAACGTTAAACTTTTCCTAAATCAAAACGAAAAAGTTTAACAATAAGCTTATTTTAAAAAACTTGGCCCGTTTAAAATTAAAAAAGTTATTTCGAAAATTAATTATAAATTATTATTACCTAAAACTATAAAAATATACCTTATATTCCATATTTCCTTCTTAAAACCAGCCCCAAAAAACGTCCCGTTTAAAAAAAATCTCGAAATCGAAAAACACGATAACGAATACGAAATCAAAAAAATATTAAACTTTAAGATAATTAAAAATAAAATTTAATATATAATTAAATAAATGGATTACTTACTTAAAAATAATATATAAAAACTATTTAAATACTTAACAAATACGATAAACGTAATTAAGGACTTTTACCGGCAAAATCCTAACCGACCGTCTCCAGTACGGCCAAAATCGCAGGCGATAACGGTCCCCCGCCCAAATCTAAATTTAAAACGTTTTAACTGAAAAAAATAAAAACCTTTATTACGGCGTTTATTTTAAAAGCAAATTACGTTTATTCCGCCTTTATACGACGTTATTTTTCCTTTAACCTTTTCCGTTTTTTTATTTAATCTAACTTTAAGCTTTCCTTTAATATTTTTAAAACCCTTTTTTTAAAAGAAAATCCTATTAAAAACGTAATTATTTTAACTTTTAAATAAACTTTTTAAATTTTTCGTTTTATTAACGCCATAATTTAACCAACCTTTTTTCTATTATTTTCTGCTTCCTTTTCGCGATTTCCTGGAACATTAAAAAATTATCTTTAGTTTTCGTTACTTCCGGAACAAATAATTTTAAATTTCGTTTATTTTTCATAAGGAATTTATGGTTAAAACGTTACAAAATAAACGTTAATAACGAATATAATAATTATAACTTTAACGCCCTAAAAAAAATTTTCGGTTTCTTTAACCCGAATATAGTTAAAGTAAAGAAATATTTTGGTATTAAATATTTTTTATCGAATTATACGAATATTATAAAAATCGCGTTAATTCAGATGTAATTTTTTTCCCCCTTTTTCCTTTTAAATATAACTTATTATAATAAAGTTAACTAAAAAAAGTTTAAAAAAATCCTTTCCAATAAATAACAAAAAGGTTATTTACGGTTTTATTTTTGGGATAAAAGTTTTTAGAAAAGGGAAATGGTATTATAATATAGGAATAGGGGTTTCTATCCTTAGGGAAACTTATCTTCGGAAATTTTAAAAAAAGGTTCCTGCCGGATAAACCTCGGGCGAAAAAAAATTAACTTCCTTACGCCAAAATTTAAGTAATTTAATGGATCTAAATAATTTAGGTAATCTGGGACTAGATTATATAAATTATATAAATCAAATATATTTACTATATACTTACTTTTTGGAATTAGATATATAACGAACGGTTTTTTATATAAATAACACCTATTTAATTTCGCTCTTTAACTATTAATCTAAATCTTTAATTAAAGGCATCGTTTTCCGATTAAGGAAAAAGTCCGCCAATTTTTTTAACGAATACCCCATTCATTATACTATTGTTACTTACAAATCAAGACCCCTATTTCGGATACTGCTTTTACCTCCAGGTTGATATATAACCGGTTCGTTACAGTATTATCTTAGTTTTATATTTTTTACTTAATTACGAACGTATTAAATCTATTCGGGATAATCTGTTTAAGTTTTTCGAATTATTATTACCGATCCGTAAAATAAAACGTAAAAATAATAATATATATAAAGATTTTTTTTCAACCTAATATAATATTTATTTAATTTTAGTTAATTTAAGTTAAGGTTCGTAATTATATATTACGAATTAAAAAACTTTAAGTTTAAGATTATATTTTATATATTATCTTATAAACCGATTTATTTACGTTTTCTTAACCGCCGAATGCTATTACCTTTAAAGGTTATAATCGTATCTTTATAATATTTAAAAATATCCGCCGTAAGTTTTAAGATTTTTTAATCGTAATTTATTAGCCGGTTTTTTGCTTATATAATAAATAAATAATAATATTTTTTTATATACGTCTTTTTTGTATATAATTTTCTACTTCTTATTCGTATTTATATTTAAGGATTAATATATTACGGAAAAGATATAACGTAAATATTCGGTAAAATATATAATATTACGAAAATTAATACGTTATATTATTAAGTTTTATATTAAGTAATTTTTATATTTAAATCCGTAAATTATTAAAAATAACGATTTAATCCGTTTAAATAACACGTAATATATTCGTACGTTTATCGAACTCGGTAAATAATAATAATTAAGTTATAAAACTTTTTAATAAAATTTTTTTACGTTAAAGTTCGTATTCGATAATAATAAACGTTTTTTGCCGTAAATAAAAATTTCGAACGTTTTAATATTATAATTAAATAATAACGTTTTCGTAAAAAGATTAAACGTATGGTTTATATAATAATTATGATAATAAGTTCCGTTAAAATTAAGTTCGTTATTAATTATTTTCATTATTATATCGTTATTTTTTACGTTATCAAAAATATAATAACCGATTTTATTTTTGATTTTATAAATATTAATTATGTTAAAATTTTAACGGTTATATTAAGTAACTTTAAAGTTAGTTTATAAGGCTAATTTTCTTTATTACGGAAAAAATAATAAATTTTATAAAATAAATATTAATTATTTAACCTTTAACCGTTAAAGATAATATAATTAAAATCCGGGAAACGTAATAATATTTTTACGATTTATTATTTATATTCGTAAAAAGCGTTAATAATAAATATTTTCGTAATAATTACGGAAATATAAATTTTTTAATTTTTTATATAAAAATTAAAGCATTCGAAAATAATTTATAACTTTTTATTTTTAACGATAATAAATAGATATTTTTTTAACGATTTATTTAATTAAAAGATAACGGAATTATTTTTTATCGAAAATTTTTATTAACGTATTCGTAAAGGTTTATTTACGGGGCTTATAAATATTAAACCCGAAATAATCGGAAATTAAAAAAAATCGGAATATTTTTTACGTTATTTTCGTACGCGCTTTAGCCTAATTTTAATATTATAATTTCGTTTTTTTTAAAAATTATAATTTTATATACCGCGTATTAAAAAGGCGGTAAATTTAAGGTTCCGTTTATAAACGTAAACTTTATATATTTATTTATATTTTCCGGCGCGTTAAATATCGTATCCGAATTATTATAATTATATTATTATATTTTTTATTCCTTTAAATATCGTAAATTTTAAAAACGCGGCTTAAAAATAATATTTAAGGTTTTTATTATTAACAGTAAACATTAAGTTTATAAAAAGGGCCGGAATAAGCGTAGCGTTAAGGATGGATATTTCGGAAGGCGGCGGAAAAAATTATATATCGTTATTAAAAATAATAATAAAATTTAAAACGTTATATTTTAAAATTATAATAACGATAATATATTTATTACAAAAATAAATAGATTATAAGTTAATTAAATTATTATAAAATACGTATTATTATTATATTAATCGAAAAATTTATAAAACGTATAAAATTTTTAATTTAAAACTTTTAAATATCATTTCGAAAGTTAATAATAATTATATTAATTCTTTAATAAATAATTAACAAAATAATATAGGGATTATTAAATTAATAAGGGCCAGGCAAAAAAATCAAAAGTAGTTATATAAGTATTAAAGTATTAAAATATTATTTTTGTAAAAAACCGTACGTTATTTCGAAAAATTAAAAATATATCGGAAACGTACTTAAAATATATAAACCCTTAATATTATACTTAATAACCTTATTACCTTATTAAATAACTTTATTAACAATTTTATATTTTAATTTATTCGATTTTAATAATATTTTTAAAATTAAAATTAAATAAAATTGGAAAAAAATTCCTTTACCGTTAAATTATTTCGATCGAAGGTTTTATAATAATATTACTTTTATTATCGTAATTATTATATATTATTAAAAATATTAAATTCTTATAAAGTTTATATATTTTATATTAAAATTTATTAAAAATATTATATTTATTAATACGTAATTTATATTTAACGATATAATTATAGCTTTAATTTATGCCCGGTATTAAAATAACCGTAAAAAATTAAGGTTTTTAATTATATTATCTTTATTATTAAGCGACAAATATATTTAAAGTTATAACGGAATAATAAATTAAGATATTAAACGTTTCCGGATAAATAAAACCTTTTATATAACGGTATAAATAGTTATTTATTAATATTATTATTTATATAATTAAGTTTTATTAATAACGGAACCTATAACGTTATAAGGATTATTTATTATGGATACGATATCTATTTACGAAAGTTTTAAATGGATGGACGTTAATTTCAGGAAGGGCTAAATGGGTGGCGTGGGCTTGGCAATTGCGCAATCCACTTTGCAATCCGTGGACTTCGGTGGAATTGCTTCGACCTCTGTTCTCGACTTGTCCCTGCTGAATACGAGAACTCACCAGTTCAGATAACGCATCCCCTACCAAAGATTCCATCAACAGTCCACGGACACTTAAGGTGTGGCCAAGTACCTGGATGAGAGTATAATGTCTGTCAACCAGGATGCGGTTAGTCGTGCTACGGCTGCACGCAGTCTTCTCGAAGCTGCGTTCCCTGGGCGCGTCACGACCGTGGATACTTCGTCTGAGTATGAATCTGAGCGAGATCGCCCGTGGTAGGTACTTCGTCCCTGTACTTCGACGGCGAAATGTATTACTTATCATCTCCGATATAGGTCTCAGACATGTTGGATTCCGGCAGCGGCCTATGTACAGCCTAGCACGACGCAAGAGGTTGCTGAAGCACTTGCAATCATCAGGCGAACGGGCTCCAAATTTGCCATTCGAGCCAGCGGACACACTCCCAACCCGGGTTTCAGCAGCGTCGATGAGAGTGGCGTCGTGATCGACCTACGCAGACTGAACTCGGTTTCCCTAGATGGAGACAACGTCTTACACGCCGGCGCCGGTTCTACTTGGGGACAGATTTACACTTTCCTCGAGGACAAGCAGCTTTCAGCAACAGGTGGTCGCGATTCAGCCGTTGGGGTGGCTGGCTTTCTCCTGGGCGGTATGTCTTTTGTCCGACCGTGTTATTCCTTTCATGAACTAATCTGCAAAAAGGCGGGCTATCAGCGTTCCCAAACCTTCATGGTACCGGAGCGGACGGCGTCAAAAACTTTGAGGTATGCAAATACAGAAGCTTGACTATCAATTTTACGCTCACCATGGCCCTTCTCTATTAAGGTCGTTCTTGCAGATTCCACGATCGTCAACGCCAACGCCAGAAGCAACCCGGACCTTTACCGTGCTCTAAAGGGCGGCGGCTCCAACTTTGGTACTGTCCGAGTCCCAGAATTACCATGCTCTGATTCCGGATTTGCTACTTTAAGCTAACTTTCTCCACGTCCAGGTATCGTCACACACCTCGATATCACTACATATCCCCTGATCAAGGTTCAATATGCAATCAATCTGTACAGCCCGTCCGACTATTTGAATATCATCAATGCTACGGTACAAGTTCAGCAGGCCATGGAGACAGATCCTAAGATTGGCTTATTCACAAACTTCCACGCCGGATTTGTTGCCGTTGGGCTTTTGTATGCCGATTGGCCAGATGAGACACCAAAGGCTTTCGAGCCCTTCATCAACCTGACAAGCCTGATGACGGCTGTTGCTCCTACCACTAATGGGACTCTTCTGTCGCTTACTGGGGCTATGGCCCATTTACCAAACCCACAGAAGTGAGTTTACTTATAGGTTCCCTGTTAACAGACTAAGTCTGATCTTGCCACAGGAGGACAATCAGCTCAGCGACTACAAAGGTTTCTGTCGACCTTTATTTGGAAGTCCACAAGGCATATTTGAATGTAGTCAATGGGCTACCGGCAGGCTTCGACTTCCATTACACCATCCAACCTGTAGCAAGCGCAGGTGTAAAAGCCGGAGAAGATCGAGGAGGGAATACTATGGGCCTGGAGAAAGTCCCCCAGTGCTGTGAGTGTTAATGATTCGTTGCCAAGAAAATCTGTCGCCATTACGAGCTTAAGGCTGAGATGTTACAGGGTGGGTATTCACAGTGGAGTGGCCTAAGGCTGGGGACGATGCAGCTGCTCAACATGCGGTCAACACCAGTAAGTACCATCCGTATCTACCGCTACCCCTGAGACTGGAGCTTCCCCTCCTGTAACCTGGCAAGGGACTCCACACCAATTCTCAAACCGCTTTAAAAACTGGGAATGCTAATTCTGGATGCTATAGTGGCTCAAAGTGTGCAATTACTAGCCAAGGAGAGAGGCTTGCAGCTCGGCTATTTGTCGATGAGTTTTGCTAATGGTTCACAAGAGGTTCTGCGTAGCTACGGAGCAGAAAATGCCAAGAAAATGCAGGAAGCGGCGACCAAGTATGACCCTGACGGGGTATTCCAGAAGCTACAGAATGATGGGTTTTTGCTTCGCAGTTTGTGAACAATGAGTTGGATCAGCTATGGAAGGAAGCATTGATAAATCTCACACTAGTGGTTCGCAGTGAATTCTAAGTGTTATGCCACTTATGCTACCTCTTTTACGGCGCATACACGTTGGAGACACTTTCGAGATCGTTCCCTGTTCAGATCACATATTCTAACTTACATCTGCCGACGCTAGAGTAGATGGAATCAAGACGTTCATCACTCATGCCAGGGGCCTTCTACCTGCAATTCTGTCTAATCAACGGGACCAGTGGTTAATTATGCCTTCCCAGATGATTACTCCACCCCCTTACAACATTCAACTGCAGGACACTGGACGTTGGCCCCGCTACCCGTCTCCCAATGACGCTGAATCTGCTGCATCAGTGTGCCCCTCCTAACTGAAAGCGGCAAGGGGGTGGTGGATGAACTGCTGCATGCAAGAACCATATTTCGGACGCCACAATTTCGATGCTACCCGCTTAGAGCGGATGACCGTCCCGGTTAAGGCCGACGAAACATTTTGTGTATGAAAGAGTCGTCTTGGCTGGCCGGCCAGGCACGGTATCGGGAATAGTGGTGAAGGTGTCATTCCCAGTGTCCTAAGTATGACCTATCAGAGGAGAGTGAGATATTACACGGCCATGTCGGTGATGGATGGCGGAGATTACCCCTCTTGCCAATGCTCTGCGCCTGCAGGGCTGAGTTGTGCATAACCAAACAACGCGGTTTATCTCGTAAGGAACGCATTCGCTCAGCTGTTGGTTTTCAAGGCACAAGCCCAGGTAGCATACAGTCGAGACAGAGCCTGCTGCAGACAGTTATGCGTAACCAATGACAATTTTCTTAATGAATGCATCACTTGCCTGTTGTTGGGCCAGACTTACTGCAACCTTTTCACTCTACCTTGGAACGTCCTTGGCGACAAATTTTGTAGTAACGCATGCCAAAAGTCATAAGTTAAGGATGCGGGAAGTTGGGATTGGGGAGATTCTGTAAATGTACGGTGTCCACATAATTAAGAACCTCGACAGCATACGTATGAATCTATATAACGGACTCTCGAAGTCGCAGTACCCAGGCTAATAAAGAAAAGTGCATGATCCCAAACTCGAAGTTGATCCTTAGCGTCGCGACAGCCTAAGCTTTCCTGCCCTGAACACGCCGTCTTGAAAGCAGGTGCTTGTCAAGAATATGCAAGAAGCTCTCTTGAAACGTCATTATCCCGGGATTGAGGTGGATCCAGAGTTATTTCCTCAATTTTCTTGAGCGGCCTCAGTACTGGCTGAAGTTCCTCGTACTCCAAAAAGGCCCACGACGGGCCATAGAGGCAATAGGGGCCGAGAACTTCACCGTCCATACTGACTTTGAAGTTACCTCTCGCACATTTCCCTGAATCATTGTTGCCCGGCTCGCACCTCCAATACTTGCGTTGCCCGTCGACCGTCTCGTAAAACCACCCCAACGATTCCAAATCCTCCGCTGAAACATTCTTAACTGTTGAGGGGTGATTACCTTTGACAAGGACTAGCGATACCACAGCGGGCTGAATGATATCAGGACGAAGCACCTGTTTAACCTGAAAATCCCCTATTGCAATTGTGATCTAAACTCTCGCAACGCCCCTTCTGTTTTTACAGGGTGCCATTCAAATACGGAATCGGTTTGGGTCCTTGCCGATAGCGCCGTAGAGGTTCTTGTCAAGACACTCGCGCAGTCGTACATCCGGTGTAGGACATCCTGGGAAATCTTTGGGCTTCTAGAGGACATTCGTCGAATGGCATCTATGAACTGCGTTTCTCTTCCCTGGCGCTCTTTATGGCAGTATTGGCAACACTCGTCGATGGCTGCCCATTTTTCTTTACATTGCGCAAATCTCGCAATTGCTGGGGCCGCTCCTGCTCTTCTGCATACCGTCTCGACGTAGACCGGTCGGGCAAGTCTTGAGGTTGGCTTTCTGGAAGTTTTGGTCGACTAATAGGTTTCGGATCATCGTCACTCCAGTTACGCTTAGGCTTGTCGCCATCGGAACCGCCGTCGCCACCGCCGCCGGACCCAGCGCCGCCCCGTCCCCTACGTCGAGGTCCCCGCCTTCCGAGGCCGGTTCTGCCCCGTGACGAGCTTGGAGGGGATTTTGCGCGTTCTAACCTTTTAGCTGTTTGAGTAGCTCTGCTAGCGCCGCCCTGTCCCCTGTGTCGAGGCCCCCCCCTTCCGAAGCCGGTTCTGCCCTGTGATGAGCTTGGAGGAGACTCTGCGCGTTCCATCCTGTCAGTTCTTCGGGTAACCACGCAAGCTGCAACGCGGTCGTC
This sequence comes from Monosporascus sp. MG133, assembly GCA_004155925.1. Classification (NCBI taxonomy): domain Eukaryota; kingdom Fungi; phylum Ascomycota; class Sordariomycetes; order Xylariales; genus Monosporascus; species Monosporascus sp. MG133. The sequence goes on along the minus strand of QJNX01000042.1, from coordinate 266,022 downwards.
ATGTGGATCGAGCGGTCTGGAACGTGCGTCGCGGAGACTTCTTGGGGAAACGGCATCTCGATTCTCTGAGTAGATGGATTTGACAACAGGGTGACGCTGAACGTTGCCAACTTTGCTGGACTGGGCTGTATCTTCGCCTTTTGACTTCATTACTAGGTCTGTCTTTCTGTGGCAGCAAAAGTAGTCGCTGGTGGACTGTTAGGTAACAAAAGACGAGGACCGAACTGGTGTCGTAGTATTTCGGTGTATATCTGCTATCTGCGCTGCAGTGGTTGGACAGATGCAAGGGGGCACGATGCCTAGCTCCGCCTTCCAACGCTCGCTCAGCCTCTGTGTTGTTCACAATAACCACGAATACTGAACTTGCCAAAGCCAGTTCTAATAATGCCATCAGTGGAGACATCGGCGGTCCCTCGCAGGTCTTCATCAATAACAGAGCAGGAGACGGAGCTAAGTACTGTCGCCGACGACGGTCCTGATACTGAGCCAACGGAACTAGAAGTGCAACGCAAGCCGTGGAAATATGTTGGATACAGGAGATATGCGGATTTTATATCATCCGATGACGATATCTTTATCCTTCGGCGGTTCAGTTCACTTAATGTCCGCGTCGCTCTGGCGCTACAGGATCAGATATCTGTCCTTGAGGAGCAGTTGGGTGAGCTGGATAGATGGCATAGCCGGCGGAACGCAGTGGACGTAAATAACGGAAGCTTCCGGCACGAGCCCATCGAAGCCCGAGAAGAAGTATTGACCAAAATCACAAAGAAAATATCAAAATACAGTAAGCTCTCTGCTGATATAGGGTAATAAACTCGTGGGTAACTAATAACGCACTGCAGACGAAGTTATTCTGCAGCAGTCGATGCTTAGAAAGTATCCGCAAGCTCCCAGACGGGATGTGAAGAGCATCAAAAATTGGCATTTCAACCACGACTACAGAGCAATCGACGAGGACGAGCAGAAGTACTTGGAGCACACGGGCGATCTCATTTGCGTCGTGCAGAAAGACAAGACACCTCTACGAAAAGCGATCGACAACTCGCTCCGCTTACGGACCCTTCCGTTCTGGCGCTATAAGAAGGACGAAATCCCCGTGCCGGCATACGATGCGGGCAACGTATCATACTACAAGGATAAGCGCATGGATGGGTTTGCGTCGGTACTGATGGTCTCTGTGGGAGTCATCATGCTAATAACTCCCCTCTGGATCCTCCAGTCATTGACAAGTCTGAATATGAAGCTCGCTGTTATAACAACCGTTGTCTTGGTTTTTCTGCTCGTGGCGTCGTATTTTATGGTTACGAAGCCGTTAGAAGGATTAGGAGCAACAGCAGCGTAAGTAAGAACCAACGAACGTGGAGTGGAATAGAGCTAACTCATTTTTAGATACGCTGCAGTACTTATGGTCTTCTTGCAAGTTGGTTCAGATAAATATCCGATTTTACACCAGATCTGCAATTTCCCAAAGATTAAGCAAGCCACTATTATATAAACCGTGCGATCGTCTTCCGCTCCTTCAGGGCGTTTCGCCCTTAAGAGTCAGCACAGTCACGCTAGAACTAGCCTCTTGATGGATTCCCAGTCCTATTTGCGCAGCGAAGATAGATGGAAACAGGGCTATGAATTAGTAAAAAATCTCCCGGAGTTTTATATGGAATTACTGCCAGGCTTACTTGTTGTTAATATTGTAGGAATACGTATATAACCATATAACGCTTAAATTAACACAGTTCGAGCGCCCGATCTTTTGCCACAATCTAGTAAATATGACATGTTTAGGGTATAAAAGAGCTGATACTTTATGACATTAAGTATGACGGCTGACTGGCTTAACCAACTATTAAACTCTAGTCGTACGGTTTATGTTGGCAATAGTACTATAGGAATCTAAATAATGGACTAAAGGTATAATTACGTTTAGTAATAATAAATATTAAAAATAATCTGGATAATTAAGTTATATTATAGGCTGGTATTATTTAAGTTATTAAAAAATAACGAACGTATATATGTTACTTTTAATTTAACGCGTTCGACCGGCTCGATAACTTTTACCTATCGAATCGTATCAAATTTATCGAACGTTTATATTAATTTAACCGGTTCGATATTTATATATTAATCGTCGTAATCGAATTTGTCGAATATATTACGTAACCAAGAATTTATCTATCGGGGGGGGGTTTTTTTTTTAAAAAAAAAAAAATTTCCGACCGTACCTAACCCTGCCAAATTTATCGGGCCATAATACGATTTTTTCCCTTCAAGATTTTTACCCTTAAAAACTAATTATTTATCTATTATTTAATAAGTAAACTTTTTCTTTTTTATTAATATTTTTCTGTTAACATTATATTTAATTTTATTAGAAAATAAAAATTTCGTTAACGTAAAAACGTTTTATATTTTTCGAAACGAATTAATCCTTTTAATATTATTATATCGAAAAATAATTTTTATTTTTATTATAAAATATATTTTTAAAAAATATATTTATTATATTAAATATAATAATTCTTAAGATTTTTTCGGGTTTTTCGAATTTAAATATTAAAAATTATAAAATAAAAAAATCGTTTAAAATCCGTTAATGTTATAACCTGAAGGCTTGGCTGAAGATAAACGGTCGGAGAGTTTGGGACTTGTCTCCGACGTAGGTCCCGGGTTACGTAACTGGCTTAAAGGGCTTAACGAGCTTAAGGGGTTAAGCCGTTTAAGTACCTGAAGTTAAAAAAATATATATACGTTCGTTAATTTTTTATAATATAATTTAATTACTTAAATTATTTTTAATATTTATTATTATTAAACGTAATTAAATTTTTATAATATTACTATTAATATAAACCGTATAATTAAAGTTTGATAATTAATTAAGCTAGTTAACCGTTATACGTTATAAGTTTTTATTTAATAATATTATTAAATTTTAAATAATATATTATAACGTTAATATATCGGATAATATTTAAGAACTTATTATATAATAATATAAAAACATAATTAAAAAGTTTAAAAAAGTTATTTAATAGCTTAAAATTTAAGTTAATATTATTTAAGCTAATAAAATTAAAATTAAAATTAAAAAAATCCGAATTTTATAATAAAAAAGGTAATATATAAAGTTTTTTTTATTTAAGTACGTATTTATTTCCGTTTCGAAAGGATTATTAATAAAACCGATAAGATTTTTATAATCGTAATATTTTTTAAGGGGGATATTCTGGATTAATTCGAAGTTATTTTACGAAATTATTTAGAAAAAAAAACATTTTAATTAATAATAGGTTATTAAAAAATTTTTTAATATTATATTAATTTCGAAAAAAAGTTAAGGGCTAATTTCGGAAATTTTAATTAAAAAAAACTGTAATTTAAAAAGTTTTTAATTTAAAATAAAAAGAATTAACGTTTAAATACGTAATAATATTTAAAAACTTTATAATTAAGGTAAAATAAGAGGACGAAAAAGACGATAATTTATTCGATATTTTTTATAAAAGTTTAAAGGGTAACGTTAAAGACGAAATTATTAAAATGGTACGTTTTATTACTTTAAATAAATATATCATAAAGGTTGTAAAAATTAATAACCGATAATATAAACGATAATAAAAACGAAAAGAATACTTTATTTTCCGACTTAAGTTCGTAAGAATTAGTTTAAATACGAAATGCAATATGCCTTTTATTATTTACGGAATAATATTAAGATTTATGGAATTAAGAATCGTATAAAAAAAGATTAAAGTTAGGTTAAATGTTATAATTACGATAAGATAAGTAATATAAAAAGTTAATATAAGGTTTTTAAGAAATAATAACGTAATAATTAAATTCCGGTAGCTAAAAGATAATTAAGGGATAAGAATAATAAGGCCGTAACTTTTAGTATGATTAAAAGGAAGGAAAACTTTAAGTTACCCTTAAAAGTATGAAAAAGGTTACGAAAGGTTAAAGTATTTTTTTAAGCCGTAATTATACGATAATACGTTATTATATCCGGTTGAATAATTACTTAATATTTATAAAAATATAAGGGATAGGAAGAATTAATGCCAGAAAAATTAATATTTCGTACGTAAAAAAAAAGAAATAATAACGATAAAAGTAATAAGAGTTAAGTAAATGGATTAAAAAGTATTAAAGTTAAGACGAAGTTTTATATTTAAAAAAACCCGATCGATATGGGAAATTGTACGTTATTTATTACAAAAATATTTATTGCTTACGATACGAGGAATAATAAAAATATATTTAATAAAAAGTTATACGTATATATAAGTAAGGATTCGATTTTCATAGGTAAACCGGAAGCAACCTTAGGAATTAAAGATATTATAAGTATTTACGTATTATAGTTATATAAGACGATATCGACGTTGTTATAACGTTAGAAAGCTAGCCGAAAAGAAAAAGTTATTCCGAATAAGATCTTATAAATTCTTACGAATAATATAATTATAAAACGTAAAAAAAATGGATTTATTAGATAATAATAAAGTTCTAACGAAAGTGGTAAATAGTTTGTATTTTTAACGTATTTATACCGACATCTCCGAAAAAAAAGAAAAGATAAAAAAAGAAATCGGAAAACGTTTAGTAAAAATGGCCTAATTATATACTTAATATTAGGAACGTTAAAGCCATTAGGATTAGCCGATAACGACGACGGACGAAAAGTAGGTTATAACGATAAATTAATCGAAAAAAGCCGAAACCTTAAAAGAATAAATTATTAACTTAACGAATCGAATAAAACGATACGAAAAAAAGATTTTCGAATTAAAGGTTTAATTACGCCGATAAGAAAGGTAATTAAGATAATCACGGATATAAACTTTTTAAAAAAAGTATTACCTATAAAGGAATTATAAGCTAGTAAAAGTAAAAGGAGTTAATATATATTTTTTAAAAAGGTTTTATGTACGATAATAAAAGAAATAAAAATTCTTTTTAATATAATTAAAATATAAGTTAAAAAAATGGTATACCGTTATAATAAATTACGGAACCGATCGGAATTATATTAAACCGGAAGTAATTAACGAATTACGTTTATTATGAAAAAATAAAACCGAATCTTACGAAATTAAAAATGTTAGAAATATTAAATTTGCTTATAATAATAAATAAGTTAACTGCGAAATTAATTATTTTAAAATTTATATTTAAGGACGAAAATAAATTATTAATTTCGATGTTATTTTAATATTAAATTACGACATAATTTTCGGCAGAAAATGGTTATATTAATATAATTTTTTAATTAACTGGGATATTAATTAAGTAAAGTTTATTTTACCTTTTATTAATAAGAACGACTTAAAAAAAGATTTTATTATTTAACCGGTAATAACGACGGCAAGTATAGGTATAAGGATACGATAAAAACCTTATTACCTAAAGGAATATAACACATATAAAAAAAATGACAAAATAGATATATACGACGCGTTATTACTATAATTAAAGTACGATTATACGAATTAAATAATGATTTATAATATTAATTTTTAAAATCAGAAGGAATAATTAAAGTATTATTATAATATTATAAATACTAATACCTTTTTAAAGAATAAATCGAAATAAGATTATTAAAATATAATAAATAGGGTTACGGAATAATTTTAAAAGATAATAAAACGGTTATCTTTTATTTTATATATAACTTGAATTAATAAAAATTGTACGTATTACGAAAAGATTTCGAAAATAAGTTTCGGAAAAAACATATTAAACGTTTTAAGTTATTAATAAAATATCCTATATTTTTCGTACAAAAAAAATAAAGAGGTATAATTAATAATCGATTATAAATAATTAAACCAAGTTATGGTTAAAAATCGTATATTTTTATTTTTAATTATTAAAATAAAAAGTTACTTTTACGGAATTAAGTGGTTTATTATCATAAACTTACGAAACGGGTATAATTTAAGCCGTATTAAATTAGGAAATAAATAAAAAAAACCCTTTAAAACTAAATACGGATTATACGAATAATTAGTAATATTTTTTAAGTTAATTAACGTATTCGTAATGTTTTAAAAGATGGTTAATTACGTATTATACGAATATCTTACTATCTTTGCCGTTTATTACCTTAATAATATTTTTATTTATTCGACCTCGGAAAGAAAATATAAAAAATACGTTGATAAAATTTTTCAAATCTTATAAAATGTTAATTTTTTAATTAATGTCGAAAAAAAACGAATTCTATAAACAAAAAGTACCCTACTTAAAATACGTTATTATTTCCGGATATATTAAAATAAACTTTAAAATAATAATAATAATTTAAAAATAAAAATTATATATTATAATTACCGACATCTAGGTTTTTTTTAAATTTGTTAATTATTACCGGAAGTTTGTTTATAATTTTAATAAAATCGCGATATTTTTATTTAACCTAAGCAAAAAAGGATTAAGTTTTAATAAATACCCGAAATAAACTTTTTTTAAAGAATTAAAAATGTAATTATTAACGAATTAATATTAATTATATACGACTTAAATCGTTTCGTAAAAATAAAAACCGATATTTGGGATTATGCGTTAAATATAATGGTCGGATATAGAAATAATTAAGGTAACTTATACCTTATTATATTTTATTTTTATAAATTAAAGGGAATTAAATTAAATTATGCCATTTTAAATAATTTTTTAAATTATTATTAATGTTTTTAAGGAATTTAAATATTACTTTAAAGGAAATTAATATTAGGTTAAATTATATATATAAGGTTAATCTAGGTTCAAGCCTTATTTTCCAGGCTGAGCCAAATATAGAGAAAATCATTACATATATAATCCATATGATAAATATTATATTATTACAGTACAGGAATAGGGGTTCTTGTTTTAGGAGAAACCTGTTTTCGGAGGTCTTTAAGGAAGGCTCCGACCGGGTAAACTTCGGGCAAGGAAAAGCTTGGCTTCCCCGTGCCAAAGTTTAAGTAATTTAATGGATCTAGGTGATTTAGGTAATCTAGGATTAAATTACGTAGATTACATAAATTAGGTAAATTTACGATATATTCGCTTATAAAAATTAGGTATATAACGAACGGTTTCTTATATAAATAATACTTATTTAATTTTGTTCTTTAGTTATTAATTTAAGCTTTTAATTAAAAGTAATTATACCATTTTTTAATTAAAAAAAATCTATAAATTTTTTTAATAAATATTTTATTTATTATGTTATTATTACTTACAAATCAAAAACCTTTATTTCGGATATTATTTATACCTTTAGGTAAATATATAATAAGTTCGTTATATTTTAACAACTTTATAATTAATAATTAATAAATAATTTAAGGCCTAATTAAACAAAAGCTTTCTTAAACTTAATAAAAATAATATTATAAAATAACGTTTAATAAATAAATAATATATTTAATTTCCGTTATTAACTAATAAAAATTAATAACTAAATTAAATAATTTACCTTTTATTAAAAAGGTCCTTTAATTAATCGATAATATAATACCTATAACTACCAAAATTAAAAACTTAAAAAAGTTTTCTTTTTCTTAATAATAATCTATCCTTACTTCCGAAAAGATTATCGAAATCCAGCCTAAAAAATCCGATTAAAAGGAAAAAAAAAACGAGGTATAAAAGCTAAAACAAAGGAAAAGAACTTATTATTAATAAATAATTAAACCTTATGGCCGAAAAGGTTATAAAATTAAATAAAAAACATTAAATTCGTCCGATAATTTAAAAAAAAAAACCTTATACCTTTCTTTAAAGTTACTTTTCGTCCAAAAACCCCCGCCTCTCCCTTATTTAATCAAAACCAAAAAGGAATTATACCTTTTTCTGCTTACCATAAAATACTTAATATTAAAGGTTACAAATTAATTACTTCTAAACCTTATGATAAATCTATTAATATAAAAAAATTCTTAATCGAAACTAGATTTTACCTTAAATAATACGAAAGTTCGTTAACGGAAAATTATTAAAAGGTAATAACCATTTTATAACTACTAGTTAAAAAGGTATTCGATTAATTCGAACCAGTTTTTAAGGATTACCTAACGAATTACCCCGATAACTGGCTAAATATTATTAACTATATCTTTAATACTTACGATAATTTTAAAAAACGAATACAAACTTTATACAGAAATATAAATAAGTAATAATATACGGTTAAATAAATATACAGATTTAAGTAAACCATTTTAATAATTAAATATACGACCGAATTTAATCGATTTAAGGCCATTTTTAAATTTTTATAAGATATATTATTTTTCCTTTATTATAACGGCCTAAAGAAGTAAAATAAAAATAAAATATTTAAGGTATTTAAAATAAATCCTTTCGGAAATTATATAAATAAGGTTATTATTACCGACCAACACATTTTTGATCGGTATTTAAAAAAAAAACCGGCAAACGAAATAACGATAAACGTTTTAATAATAAGAAAAAAATAAAAAATAAATTCCAAAAGGAAATTAACGTTACTTTAACGGTGTTTAAAAAAAATAAATCCAAAATTAAATATTTTAATTTTAGCAAAAAGGGCCATTTTAAAAGCAAATATTACTTTCTAACGAAAAAAGGAAACCTTTAAAAAAGACGGATTTTTTAATCCAAAAAAAAAGTTTGTACGGCCGAACGAAATATAAATAGCAAGGTAAAAAATAAAAAGGAAATAAACTTTATTTCCGCCGATTAAGAATTTATTATTATTACGACTAATAAGGTTAAAAATAACGACCCAGATTATAAAAATTATATTATTTACCAAAAGATTATGGCCAAAATTTATAAATATTATCCAGAACGAATAGTTTTTAAGGTAGCTATTACGTTAGGATATACTTATTAACTCGATATACAGAAATATAAAATATACGACTAAAACGGTTAATTACGAAAAAATTTTAATAGCTATAAATAATTATTTTTAAATATTATATTTTTCCAAAATATATAATAAATTTAAAACCCTAAGCAAATAACCATAAGCTTTTGCATTTTATTGCTTGTTATAATTATAATTACTTTATATATTAGCGAACTAAAAAAATTAATAACTTTTAGCCAAGATACGATAAAAAAACGTTTATAAAACCAAACGATAAATATAAATATATAAAAACCCCTTAATAACTAAATTACCTTAATATAACGGCTGACTGGTTTAACCAACTATTAAACCCTAATCGTACGGTTTATGTTAGCAGTAAAACTATGGGAATCTAAATAATAAACGGTAAATATAATTACGTCTAATAATAACAGATATTAAAGGTAATCTAGGTAACCAAATTGTATTACAAACTGGTACTATCTAAACTATAAAAAAATGACGAACGTATATATATTACTTTTAGCTCGACCGGCTTAACCTGGCTTTATTTTCCCCTTAATAATTAAATCCTTTCGAACCCATCGAACTATTTTGAATCGTTACCCGGCTCGACTGGTTCGACGCGCCAAATTCCCTTAGGTCCAACCAGGTTTATCGAATCCATTAAACCCATTACGTAACCCTAAGCCCATATCGGAAATTTATCCCATAACTTCCGACCGTCTGCTATTAAACTAAAACCTTTAGTTATAATACGATTCCCTTCCTTTAAGATTTTTACCTTTAAAGATTAATTTATTTATCGTATTTATTTAATATATAACTTCTCCTTTTATATATTATTTTTAGTTCGTTTTGGTCGTTATATCTAATCGTATTAAAAAATAAAAATCTTATAAATATAACAATATTTTAATTTTTTCGAAAAAAATCGATACGTTTAATTTTAATATATCCGCATTTTTTTATTCGCGCTATAAACGTAAAAAAAAGGTTTATAAAACCCATCTTAATTATCGAAAATATATCCGTTATTTTAAATATAACGGTCCTTATAATTTATTTAATCCTTCCGAAATTAAATATAACCGTTTAGTTATAAAAAAATCGTTTTAAATTTTAAAAACGTTTTATTAAAAAAAAGTTATTTTCCGTTTAATAACGTTTTAATAAATTATTTAATCGTTTAATTTAATTACGTAACCGAAAAAAAACTTTTACGTAAACGGAAAATCGAAATATTATATAAAGATATCGAAAACATAAAAATAATAAAAAAATTTAAACGTTTGGAAAAGAAATAACGTAAGTTAAAAGCCGAAATTATTTTATTCTTTCGTATTATAAACGTAATCGGTTAATCCGATTTAAATAACGTAAACTAAATATTTTTTAATTTTAACGTTTCCGATATTATTAATAAAAATTCATTAATAAACGTTAAATTTCCGTAAGGTTTTTTGCAAGCTTTTATATATTTTTTAACTTTAAATAATTTTTTTATTTAATTAAATATTATTTTTTATCGTCCTTTTTTTTAATATTAAAAACCTTTTCGATTTTTTATACTAATACGTTTTTTATTACCTCCTTTTTTATTCCGTTTTAATTTAAATTATATTTATTATTAACTTTAATAAAGAAATATAAAAAACGGAATAAAGTTTAATTTTAAGGGATAACTTTAATTAATAATTATTTTTCGAAATTATTTTTGTAACTTTATATAATCCGATATATTTAAAATCGAATTTTTTATTAAATCGTTTTATTTAAATATTTTTAATAACTAAATACATTATTTTCTTTTTTTAAAAAATTAATTTTTCCGACTTTTTTTAATTATAATATTTTTATATTTAAATACGTACGAATTTAAATTTTATTTTTATTTTTATATATAATTATTTAAATTATTTTAACGTTAATTAATTTTTTTTTTATAAATTTCGGTAAATCTTTAATATAAAGCCAAAATTAACGTTAATTAATATTATTTTAATATTTTCGTAATAATTTATATTTTAAGTTAATTAAGTTATTAATAATTTTTTAACTTAATTATTTTATTCGTAATTAATATAATACCGTAAATAAATTTTAATTATTTAATTAATTTTTTTATTTAATTATCCGTTTATAATTTAAAAACGATTAAAAGTTTATGGTTTAGGCCTAATTATATTATAAAACTTTACCAAAATTTTAAAACGGAAATAATAATTTTATCGGATATAATTTTTCTTAAAAATTAATATACGTTAATAAAATATTTTAAAAAAATATACGTTAATTATTTTACGTTTATATTTTTATTAAATAATAAAAAATAAAAAAACTTTATAAATCGGTTTCCGATTATAAAAATATTATCGTAATATATATTCGTTATTAAGTTTTTTAATAATAATAATTTAATAATAAAATCGAAAATAATTAAATCCTATAATTATTTTACGACTAGTAATAGTTATAATTTTCCGTATGGTTTATAACGTTATATCTTAATTTTATTATATAAATTAAATTTTCGTAAAACCTTTTTTATTATTAACTTTATTTTAGGAAAATAATATATACGTTATAATCGTTTTATAATTTTATAAATTCCAAGGTATCTATATAACTAATATTCGTATATTTCGGATGTTAATTTTTTCTAATATTTTTTCTAATATTTAGGTTTTATCGGTCTTTTTTTCTTTTAATAATTAATCGTTATATTATTAAATTTCTAATATAAGTTAAACATTATTTTTTTAATTATTACGATTTATCGTAATTTTATATATCCTTTTTTTATTAAATCGAATATCTGGTATGGGATCTTAATTTATTTTTTTTAGGTTTAATCGTTTATTAAAAATATCCGTTTTATTATTTTCTAACCCTTTTTTATAAATAATAATAAAATCAAATTCCGAAAAATATTTTACAGAACGAAATTATTATCTTATTAATTGTCGGATAATAATAAACCCGATAAAGTTTTTATAATTTATATATACCTTAACCTAATATAAATTTCCTTTAAAATAATATTTAAATTCCTTAAAGGCGTTAATAATAACTAGGAATTTTTTATTTAAAATAACATAATTTAATTTAATTTCTTTTAATTTATATAAATAAAACGTAATAAAATATAAATTACCTTAATTATCTTTATATCCGATTATTACGTTTAACGTATAATCCGAAATATCGGTTTTTAACTTTACGGGACGATTTAAGTTATACATAATTAATATTAATTCGTTAATAATTACATCCTTAATCCTTTAAAAATCTTTTTTTATTTCGGCTATTTACTAGAACATTTTTTTTGGTTAAATTAAATAAAGGTATCGTAATTTTATTAAAGTTTCGAACAAATTTTCGGTAATAATTAACAAATCTAAAAAAAGCCTAAATTTCGGTAATTATAATAAATACTTTCTATTTTTGCATTATTACTACTTTCTTAAGGTCCATTTTAATATATCTTAAAATAATACCGCATTTTAAGTACAGTATTTTTTACTTATAAAATTCGTTTTTTTTAACGCCAATTAAAAAGTTAACGTTTCATAAAACTTAAAAAACCTTATAAATATATTTTTTATATTTTTTTTCCGAATTTAAATAAATAAAAATATTATCGAAATAGCAAATAATAAAAATATTAAAATATTTACATAATACATAATTAATCATTTTTTAAAACGTTACGAATACGTTAATAAGCCCAAACGGCATTATTAAATATTTATATAACCCGTATTTAATCCTAAAGGTTATCTTTTATTCGTCTCTTAATTTAATACGAATTAAATTATATCCGTTTCGTAAGTTTAAAATAATAAATTATTTAATTCAATAAAAACGGTCCTTTATTTTAATAATTAAAAATAAAAATATATAATCCTTAATTATAATATCGTTTAATTATCGGTAATTAATTATTAACCGTAATTCTTTATTTTTTTTGGTACGAAAAATATAAGGTACCTTATTATTAACTTAAAACGTTTAATATCGTTTTTATATAACTTATTTTCGAAATATTTCCGTAATATATATAATTCTTATTAATTTAGGTTATATATAAGATAAAAAGTAATTATCTTATTATTTTTTAAAATTATTTCGTAATTTTATTTATTATATTTTAATAATTTTATTTCGATTTATTTTTAAAAAAATCGTTCGTATTTATAATATTATAATAATACCTTAATTATTCCTTTTAGCTTTTAAAGCTGGTATTATAAATTATCGTTTATTTCGTATAATTATACTTTAATTATGATAATAATACGTCGTACATATTTATCTCGCCTTTTTTTCTATATATATCGTATTCCTTTAAGTAATAAACTTTTTGTCGTATCCTTATACTTGCACTTACCGTCGTTTTTATTAGTTAAATAATAATAAAAAAATTTTAAATTATTTTCGTTAATAAGAAATAAAATTAATTTTACTTAATTAATTTTCTAATTAATTAAAGGATTATATTAATATAACCATTTTTTGCCGAAAATTATATCGTAATTCCGTATTAAAATAATATTAAAATTAATAATTTATTTTCGTCCTTAAATATAAGTTTCGAAATAATTAATTTTATAATTAACTTATCCGTTATCATAAATAAATTTGGTATTTTTAATATTTTTAACTTTATAAAGCTCGGTTTTATTCTTTCATAATAATCGTAATTCCTTAATTACTTCCGGTTTAATATAATTCGGGTCGGTTCCGTAATTTACCATAACGGTATACTATTTTCTTTTAATTCGTATTTTAATTATAATAAATTTTTTTTTATCGTATATAAAGTTTTTCTAAAGGATATATTTTAACTTTTTTTACTTTTGCCAGCTTATAACGTTTTTACAAATAACGTTTTCTTTAAGGGCTTTATTTATAATTACTTTAACTATCCTTTTTATCGACGTAATTAAATTTTTAATTCGAAAAATTTCTTCTTATGCTTTTTTATTTAACTCGTTAAATTAATAACTTATTTTTTAAAGGTTTCGGCTTCTTCCGACCAATTTATCGTTATAACCTATTTTTCGTTTGTCGTTATTATCAATTAATCCTGATATCTTTAACGTTTTTAATACTGGGTATGGTACTAGGTTATTTCCGTTAGACGTTCTCCCATTTTTCCTTTTATTTCTTTTTTTTTTTCGGAATTATCGGCATAAATACGTCGGAAATATAAGTTGTTTATTACTTTTCGCTGGGTTTTTATTACTGTCTAATAGATCCATTCTTTTCGCGTTTTATAGTTACACCATTCGTAATGGTATATAAGGTTTTGTTCGGGATAACTTTTTCCTTTTAGCTAGCTTCTTTTGTTATAAAAATGTCGATAATATTTTATATGGCTATAGTACGTAAATATCGGTACCACCTTTAGTTTTTAATATTTTTTCCGGTTTGGTTTTCGAAATCGAACCCCTATTAATATATACGCGTAATCCGCTATTAGATATATTTTTATTATTTTTAATATCGGAGGTAATAAGCTTTCGTATAATAAATAACGTATAATTTCCCATATCGATCGGGTTCTTCTAGGTACAGGGTTTCGTCCTAACTTTAATACTTTTTGATTTATTTATTTAATTTTTATTATTTTTATCGTTATTAATTTTTTGATTACGTACGAAATATTAATCTTTTTAGTATTAACTTTTTCCATCCGTTATATTCCTGCAATTACTAAGTAACCGTTAGTCCAGTTATAACGGCGCGCTATCGGATAATTACGGCCTAGGAAAATACCTTAGCTTCCCGTAATCCTTTTCGTACTTCTGGGGGTAGGTCCGGATTTTCTCTTTTCTTAACCATACCGAACGTAACGGTTTTCTTATCTTTCGGCTATTTTTCGGGTACCGGGGTCCAGTTATTTTGTTATTATTTCCTAAGGGCCCTATATTAAATTTTTATATGGCCCGTTTTATTATAATTATAGTATTTAATTTAGCTCCAGTTTCTTTTTTATGTTATCTTTAATTCTATAAATCTTAATATTATTCCGTAAGTAGTAAGAAATATATCGCGCTTTATATTTTAATTAATTCCCGTAAATTTAGGTTTAAAAATATATTATTTTATTCGTTTTTATCGTCGTTTATATTATCGGTTATCGATTTTAATTATTTTTATAATATATTTGTTTAAAGTAATAAAACGTACCATTTTAACGATTTCGTTTTTAACGTCGTTTTTTAAATTTTTATAAAAAATATCGTTTAAGTTATCGTTTTTTTCGTTTATTTATTTTATTTTAATTATAAAATTTTTAAACGTTATTACGTATTTAAATATTAATCTTTTTTATTTTAAATCGAAAGTCTTTTATATTATAATTTTTTGTTCGTTTAAATTTCCGAAATTAACTTTTAATTTTTTTTTAAAATTAATATAATATTAAAAAAAACCTAATAATTTATTATTAATTCAATTTTTTATTTTTTAAATAATTCCGTAAAATAAGCTTAAATTAATCCAAAACGTTTTTTTAAAAAAAAGTTACGATCGTAAAAATTTTATCGGTTTTATTAACGATTTTTTCGAAACGGAAATAAACGCGTATTTAATTAAAGAAATTTTATATATTATTTTTTCTATTGTAAGGTTCGGGTTTTTTAAGTTTAATTTTAATTTCGTTAATCCGGATAATATTAATTTAAATTTTAAAACGTTAAATAATTTTTTTAAATTTTTTAATTATATTTTTATATTATTATATAATAAGTTTTTAATTATTATTTAAGATATTAACGGTATAACGTATTATTTAAATTTTAATTATATTATTAAATAAAAATATATAACATATAACGGTTAATTAATTTAATTAATTATTAAACCTTAATCGTATAGTTTATATTAATAATAAAATTATAAAAATTTAAATAATAAACGGTAAATATTATTACGTTTAATAATAATAAATATTAAAAATAATTAAAATAAATAAGTTATATTATAAACTGGTATTATTTAAATTATAAAAAAGTAACGAACGTATATATATTATTTTTAGTTCGACCGGTTCGACCTGGCTTTACCTCCCCCCTGGTAGTTAAATCCTTTCGAGCCCATCGAACCATTTCGAGTCGTTACCCGGCTTGACTGGCTTGACGCGCCAAATCCCTTTAGGTCCAACCAGGCTTATCGAATCCATCGAGCCTATTACGTAACCCTGGGCCCAGATCGGAAGTTCATCCTACAACTTCCGACCGTCTGTTATTAAGCCAAGGCCTCTGGTTGTAATACTTAAATTTTATTACTTATACCCTAAATCAGAATAAAGTCGGAAGATTATAACGTAAAGATATTTATATTATTTATTAATATTATGTAATAAATATAAACTTTTAATTATAAAAATACCCCTTTTTAAAGTTTACTTTTTTAACCTTATAATTCGTAAGGTATAAAACTTAAGGAAAAGCTAAAAAAAGATAATTATTTTTTAATATTAATATAATAACAAAAAATAATTTAAATATATAGAAAATTATTATACCAAGCACACAGTTAAAAATACGTAAATAAAAACGCCTTATAGCCCTTAAAATATATTAGTTAAAAAATTATAAAGGCCTTCGAAAATAAGGGACCGAAAAGCCCCTATATATAAAACCTTATATAAGGTAAAAAAAAAAATACGGAATTAAATTAAAATGCTTATATATTACGGAAATAAAATATATAATGCCATAATTAATTCCGGAGCAAAAGGAAATTTTATTTCTCCTAAAGTAATTAAACGATACCAAATCCTTTAAAAATATAAGTAATAATTATATAAATTACGTATAATTAATAAAAACTTATTTATTTACGATAATAATTAAGTTTTCCGAAAAATAAAGGAATTTATAATTTAAATATAAGGATATTTAAAACGGGTTACTTTCGATATCGCCGATATTTCAGGATACGATATTATTTTAAAAATACCATAATTTCGTTCTAATAATTTACGGACTAACTAGAAAAATTAAACGTTTTTATAAAATTTATTATATAATTAAAAAAAACTAAAATTTTTAACTTAATTATAATAATACCTTTTAAGTATCGACGATTCAAAAAGTTATTTAAAAAACGAACCCGTAAAAAATTACTTAATTATAAGTAATAAAATTATAAAATTTTTATTAAAAAAAATATTACTTAAAATTTTTTAAATTTATTATATAAACCTTAAAAAAGGTTATATACAAAAATCCGAATTATTTATAAAATATCCAGTTATAATAATATCAAAAATAAAAAATAATAAAATTAAAGTCGATAAAAATAAAAATTTTATATACAAATAAATATATAATTATCGATAATTAAATAATAATATTATCAAAAATAAATATCCTTTAACGTTAATAAATACTATAAGGGAAAATATTAATAAAGCTAAATAATTTATAACCTTAAACCTGCTAAATAATTATTACCTAATTCGAATAATTAAAGGAAAAAAGTAAAAAACCGCCTTTAAAATTATTTATAAATATTATAAATATAAAGTTCTACTATAAAGCTTAATTAATACCCCAATTAGTTTTTAATTTATACTTATTATTATCTTACGGAAATTTTTAAATAAATTTATTTTCGTTTATTTAAATAATATTTTTATTTCCTTAAAAATTTAAAAGATTTTAAAAAATATATTACTTAAATATTAAAAACTTTTAAAAAGGCCAACCTATTAATAAACGTTAAAAAAACGTTTAATATACCCAAAAATTAAATTTTTTAAATTTAACCGTTATTCCGGAACAAATTTAAATCTAAAATTTTAAATTAAAAATAATTAAAAATTTACTAATCTTTAACAAAATTATTATTATTATTAATATCCGTTAATTTTTAGGATTTATTAGCTATATACAACCTTTAGTCCAGGATTACAGCAAACTTACCAGCCCGTTAACCAAACTTATTACCAAGAAATATATTAAAAAAAATTCGAATTTTTAAAAAAAACCAAAAAAAAGTTTTTAAAAATTAAAGATAAAATTATTAACGCGCCGGTAATCAAGTTATTAAATTATAATAAAAAAAAAGATTTAAAATAAACGTTTTAAATTACGTCTTAAAAATAGTTTTAAAATAATTAAAAAGTAATAAAAAATAATACTTAATAACGTACTTTTTTAAAACTTTTAAGGACGTAAAACTTAAATACTTTATTTACGATCAAAAGCTATTAACGATTATTTTAGTACTGAAAAAATAAAAATTATTTTTTAATAAAATTAAGAAATTATTCGATATTTATTTAAATAATAAAAATTTTAATCGATTTATAACTACCCAAAAATTAAATAAACGCCATAAGAATTAAATAATTTTCTTATCCAAATTTAACTTTAAAATTTATTATCTTAAAAATAAAAAAAATATTTAAGCGGATATTTTAAACCGAAAAAAAAATTATAACTTAAAAATTTCCAAACGATATATATAAATATTATATTGAAAAAATAATAAAATAATATAATTATACGTAACGTTAAAATAACTTACTTTAAAAAAGTTAATTTAATTTAAAACCATTTATGATTTAAAAAAATAAAAAGAAATTAAATAACTAAAAAAAAAAGATAAAAACCAGTTATTATTTCGCGGCAAAATTTATATTCCCCGCTAACAACAAAAAGAATTCGTCAAAAAATTCCACGAAAACTTTTTACATAAATACCAAAAAATGTTTAAAACTATTAAACGATTTTAAAAAAAATATAACTTTCCAAAATTCCGCCAAATAATTAAATAAGTAATCAAAAATTATAATATTTATAATAAGGTAAAAGTATTCCGCCATAAACCTTATAACTTACTGTAACCTATTTATATACCTAATAAAACATAAAATACCATAATTTAAAATTTTATTATCGGTTTCCTTATATCGAAAAACCGCGTTATTAAAATTAAATATAATGCAATATAGGTAATTATTAATAAACTTACCAAATATAAGTACTTCTTAGCTTTTAAAAAAACCGTAACAGTAAAATAACTAATTTACGTTTTTATTCGATATTATTTCGATAAATACGGCATATTAAAAAAAATTATTTTTAACCGAAATAAACTTTTTATATTTAAATTCGGTACTAGTTTTTTTAAGCAAATTAATATTAAATTTAAGTTTTTAATAACTTATTATCTATAAATAAATAATTAAATAAAACGATTAAATTAAACCTTAAAATAATACTTTCGGAATTACGTTAATTATTAACAAAATAAATAATTAAGCTTTTACCATCCGTATAAATAACCTATAATACGTCCGTTAACGAAAATATACGTATATTACCGTATATAGCTATATATAAACATAACGCAATAACCTAATAACCGGAATAATTAATACGTAAAATATTAATTATTATTATAATAACTTTACGAACAAAAATAATAATAATAACAAAAATTAAAACGGTATAAGCCCGATTTTAAATTCAGTTATAGTTTTTATAACAAAAAATAACCTAATATTATAATAAAAAAAGAATTAAAAAATTAATTTTAACGAAAGGAAATAAAGTTTATTTATTACGTTAAAAAGAAAACATAACGTTAAACCTTTTTTAAATTAAAACGAAAAAATTTAACGATAAACTTAATTTTAAAAGATTTAAGCCGTTTAAAATTAAAATAATTATTTCAAAAATTAATTATAAATTATTATTACCCAAAACCATAAAAATATAACTTATATTCCATATTTCCTTATTAAAACCGGCCCTAAAAAACGCCCCGTTTAAAAAAAAACTTCGAAATCGAAAAAAACGATAATAAATACGAAATCGAAAAGATATTAAACTTTAAAATAATCAAAAACAAAAGCTAATACCTAATTAAATAAATAAACTGCCCACTTAAAAATAACATATAAGAACAATTTAAATACTTAATAAATACGATAAATCTGGTTAAAAGTTTTTACCGGTAAAATCTTAACCGACCGTCTTTAACCTAACTAAAATCGTAAGCGATAACGGTTCCATATCCAAATCTAAGTTTAAAACGTTTTAACCGACAAAAATAAATATCTTTACCATAATATCTATCTTAAAAACAAATTATATTTACTTTATTTTAATACGACGTTATTTTTCTTTTACCTTTTCCCGTTTTTTTAATTAATTTAATTCCAAACCTTTTTTTAACATTTTTAAAACCTTTTTTAAAAAACTTTTATTAAAAACGTAACCGTCTTAATTTTTTAATAAATTCTTTTAACTTTTCTTTTTATTAATACCGTAACTTAACCAACCTTTTTTTACTATTTTTTATTTCCTTTTCGCAATGTTTTGGAACGTTAAAAAATTATCCTTAATTTTTCGCTATTCCCGGAATAAACGATTTTACGTTTCGTTTATTTTCCTTAAAGAATTTATAATTCAAACGTGATAAAATAAACGTTAATAACAAATATAACAGTTATAACTTTAATATCTTGAAACGAAAAAATAATCCGTTTTTTTAAACTGAATATAATTAAAGCAAAAAAATACTTTAATATTAAATATTTTTATCAAATCAGTACGAATATTACGAAAATCGCGTTAATTCGGACGTAATTTTCTTTTTTCCTTTTAAATATAACTTATCATAATAAAATTAAATAAAAAAACTTAAAAAAAACCTTTTTAATAAATAATAAAAAGGTTATTTACGGTTTTATCTTTAAAACAAAAATCCTTAAAGAAAGGAAATAATATTATAATATAAGAACAGAAATTTTTTATCTTAAAAAAAACCTATCTTCGGAAGTTTTTAAAAAAAGGTCC
Organism: Monosporascus sp. MG133; assembly: GCA_004155925.1. Lineage (NCBI taxonomy): Eukaryota > Fungi > Ascomycota > Sordariomycetes > Xylariales > Monosporascus > Monosporascus sp. MG133. The sequence continues at coordinate 245,340 of QJNX01000042.1, read as the reverse complement.
GACCGAATAAACCTCGGGCAAAAAAAAATTTAACTTCCCCGTGCCAAGGTTTAAATAATCTAATAAATCTAGATAATTTAAATAATCTAAAACTAAATTACGTAAATTATATAAATTAGGCAAATTTACGATATATTCGCTTATAAAAATTGGATATATAACGAACGGTTTCCTATATAAATAGCACCTATGTAATTTCGCTTTTTAGCCATGAATTTAAGCTCTTAACCAAAAGCAATTATACCGTTCTTTATTTAAGAAAAAAGTCCACAAATCTTTTTAACGAACACCCCATTTATTATATTATTATTACCTACAAATCAAAAACCCCCATTTCGGATATTGCATATACCTCCAGGTAGATGTATAACAGGTTCGTTACATATACCCAGTATCTTCGAATACGATAACTAATTAATAGTTTTTACGGTTAAGATAGATTATATACTTTAATCTTATAAAATCTTACTTTAAAACAGAACCTTGCTTTAAGATAGAATACGTGGTTGCCGATAAGTTTCGATTTTAATAAGCCTTATGCCAGCTGGCTGCAGTAAACTTTAAGGATAAACCTTAAGATTAAACCTTAAGAATAAATTTTAAGGATAAACTTTAAAAAATAAACCTTAAGGATTAACCTAAAGAATAAACCTTAAAAATAAACCTTAACGATAAACTTTAAGGGTAAACCTTAAGTATGCATAAAAAGCTATATAAGCCCTTGCTAATCTTGCGGCTAAAAGTATCAGATATCAGCTAGGAAAGGGGCTAAAAACTTTAACTTCGATCATTTTTATAGCTTTTCGAATTACCTTTATTAAAACAGTTGAACATGCTGTACAATTCCGAATACATAATACCGGTAATCTGTAACCGTAAGATTTCTAAAAAAACTATCTCTTTTACGGTACAAAATCCCTACAAGGCTACCGGACGCGCTAAACCCATCGACACTACCATCGAGCCAGAAAGTCTATCCCCAAAGGATCGACTTCGGCTCTTTATTTTCTGATACGATTTAATCCGCGAGTTGAAATATATATATATTATAAGAACCTTATCCGGTTTATTATTACCCGAGAATTAATAAGACGATAACTTCATTACGTAAAATATTTTTCGGAGTTTAACTTTATTATTATTTATAAAAAAAAAGTTAGAAAATAATACAGCAGACGTTTTTAATAAACGATTAAATTAAAAGAAAAAGTTTTTAAAGTTTTATATTAAGTGTTCGACCTGACGAAAAAAGGATATATAAAATTACGATAAATTATAATAATTAAAAAAATAATACTTAATTTATACCAAAACATTTAATAAAATAACGAATAGTTACTAGAAAAAAACCCGATAAAATTTAAGTATTAAAGGAATACTAAGAAAAATTAATACGTAAAATATATAAATATTAGTTATACGGATACTTTAAAGTTTATAAAACCTTAAAACGATTATAACGTATATATTACTTTTCTAAAATAAAATTAAGGCATGACTCTATAAACTATACGGAAAACTATAATTATAACTAGTTATAAAGTAATTATAAGATTTAATTATTTTCGATTTTATTATTAAATTATTATTATTAAAAGATTTAATAACGGGTATATATTACGATAGTATTTTTATAATTATAAATCGATTTATAAAATCTTCTTATTTTTTACTATTTAACGAAAATAAAAATGCGGAATAATTAACGTATGTTTTTTTTAAATACTTTGTTAACGTATACGGACTGCTGATAGAAATAGTATCCGATAAAGGTATTATATTTACTTTAAAATTTTAGCAAAATTTTATAATACAATTAGGCCTAAATTATAAGCTTTTAAGCATATTTAAATTATAAATAGATAATTAAATAAAAAGAATTAATTAAATATTTAAAATTTACTTATAGTATTATATTAATTACGAATAAAATAATTAGGTGAAAAAGTTATTAATAGCTTAATTAGCTTATAATATGAGTTATTACGAAAGTATTAAGATAATATTAATTAACGTTAATTTCGGTTTTATATTAAAAATTTACCGAAATTTATAAAAAAAAGGATTAATTAACGTTAAAATAATTTAAGTAGTTATATATAAAAAAAAAACAGAATTTAAATTCGTACGTATATAAATACAAAACTATTTTAACTAGAAAAGGTTAAAAGGACCAACTTTTTAAAAAAGGGAAATTATTTATTTAGTTATTAAAGATATCTAGATTAAAAAATTAAAAAAAGAAATTCGATTTTAAGTATATTAGATTATATAAGGTCGTAAAAGAAATTTCGAAAAATAATTATTAATTAAAATTACCTTTTAAAGTTAAGTTTTATCCCTTTTTCATATTTCCTTATTCAAATTAATGAAAGATATAATTTAAGTTTATACGGAATTAAAAAAGAAGGTAATAAAAAATGTATTAATATAAGAGGTTAAAAAAAATCCTTGGTACTAAAAAAAAGAACCAAAAAAATAGTACTTGATTAAAAAAAATTGCTTAAAGTTAAAAAATATCTAGAAATCTATAACAAACCTTATAAAAGTTTAGTATTTATTAAGAAGGTTTTATTAATAATACCGGAAGTATTAAAATTAAGTACGTTTTAATTTAACAGTTAATTAATAAAATGAACGGCCTGTATAAAGGCGGCTGGTTCGGTTTTTAATTATTATTATATTTTTTTAATCGTTTAAATTTTTGTATCGCTTCCGTATTTTAAATACTATAACTTAATATTTTAATTTTATAACGATATTTAACTTTACGTTATTTTTAAAAACAATATAATTTATTCGTAATAAAACGAAAAGTTTTTCGTATTTTTTTTTCTTTTGCGTTCTAACCGTTCTTTTTTATCCAGAAACCGTTAACATTTAAAATTAAAAAGATGAAATAAATTATACAAATTATTATATTTAATATAACGAAAATATTTTCCGGAATCGGAATAAGCCTTATAAACTTTTTATTTAAAATTATAACGAAAATACGAATTATAAAAGGATATGATTAAATGAAAAGTATTAATCCGTTTCGATTAAATTAAAACATTATTACGTTTAAATAATTTTTATTTTTTAATACGGTTAAATATAACGACCGAAATAACCTAAAAATGATATATAAAAAGGGAAATATTTATTAAATAAATAAGATAAATAAATTAATTTTAAAGGGCAAATGTTTTAAAGAGAAAAGATTATATTATAACTTAAAAGTTTGGCCCAAAAATAAACAGTCGGAAAGTTTAAACTTTGTTTCCGACGTAGGTCCCGGGTTACGTAACTGGCTTAAAGATTTTAAAGGTTTTGGCGTTTTAAGTCCTTTAAGCCTGCAATAGGTTTGAAAAGCTTAACGAACTTAAGGAATTAAGCCGCTTAAGTACTTTAAGCCAAAAGTAATATATATACGTTCGTTATTTGTTTATAATTTAAATAATATTAATTTATAATATAACTTAGTTACCCAGATTACCTTTAATATTTATTATTATTAGACGTAATTATATTTTTAATCCATTATTTAAATTCCCATAATATTATTGCTAACATAAACCGTACGATTAGGGTTTAATTGTTGGTTAAGCCAGTCAGCCGTCATAATTAAACGTTTAATCGAAAAAAAATATTCTGAACTTAATAATAACTTACGGAGCTTTTTAAATATTTTATCCGGTTACGTAATTAAAAAAAGTTTCGCACTGTCGTAATATTAAAATTTATCGTTATAAAATTTAAGGTACGGAAGTAAAAAAATAAATAAATGAATAAAACGTTAAAAGAATAACGTAAATTAAAGGCGGAAATAATTTCGTTTTTTTACGTTACAATCGCGGTTAATTAATCCGATTTAAATAACGTAAACTGGAACTTTTTGAACTTTAATATTTCCTGTATTATTAGTAAAATTGTTTTTATAAATAATAGGTTTTCCGTAAAAATTTTCATAAGTTCCCATATATTTTTTAACTTTAAGCAGTGTTTTTACTTAATTAAGTACTATTTTTTGCCATCCTTTTTTCTAGTATTAAAGATTCTTTCGAATTTTTATATTAAGACGTCTTTTATTAACTTTCTTTTTTTTCGTTTTGTATACATTTAAATTATGGCTGTTATTAACTTTAATAAGAAAACGTAAAAATTAAAACGAAATTCGATTTTACGAAATAAATTTAATTAATAAATTTTTAAATTTTTTTTTAACTTTATATAATCCAACATATTTAAAGTCGAATTTCTTGTTAAATATTTTAGTGTAAATATTTTTAGTAATTAAAAAATTTCTTTTCTCTTTTTAAAAAGTTGGTCTTTTTAATCCTTTTTAGTTATAATAGCTTTATATTTAAATACGTACGAAATTAAGTTTTATTTTTATTTTCATATATAATTATCTAAATAATTTTCACGTTTATTATTTATTTTTTTATATATTTCGGTAAATTTTTAATATAAAATTAACATAAACGTTAATTAAGATTATTTTAATATTTTTGTAATAATTTATGTTATAAATTTAATTAAATTATACGTAATTCTTTAAGTTAATTATTTTGTTTATAATTAATATATTACCGTAAATAAATTTCGAATATTTAATTAAATCTTTTTATATAGCTATTTATTCATAATTTAAAGGCGTTTAAAAACTTATAGTTTAAACCTAGTTACGTTATAAAGTTCTACCAAAATTTTAAAATAAATATAAAATTTTTATCTGATATAATTTTTATAAAAAGTTTATATATATTAATAAGATATTTTAAAAATAAACCCTAATTATTTTAGGTTTATATTTTCATTAAATAATAAAAAATAAAAAATTTTTATAAATCGGTTTACGATTATAAAGATATTATCGTAATATATACCCGTTATTAAATTTTCCGATAATGGTAACTTAATAATAAAATCGAAAATAATAAAATTTTATGTTATTTTACGATTAGTAACAATTATGATTTCCCGTATAGTTTATAATGTTATATTTTAATTTTATTATATAAGCTGTATTTTTATAAAACCTTTTTTATTATTAACTTTATTTCAAAGAAATAGTATATACGTTATAATCGGTTTATAATTTTGTAAACTTTAAGGTATCCGTATAATTAGTATTTCTATATTTTGCGTCTTAATTTCTTTTAATATTTTTTTTAATACTTTGACTTTATTTTTCTTCCTTTAATAACTAATCGTTATATTGTTAGATTTTTTAATATTAGTTAAGTATTATGTTTCTAATAATTATAATTTATCGTAGTTTTATATATTCTTTTTTTATTAAATCGAATATCTGGTATAAAATTTTAGGAACCTTTTTTTTAGGTTTGGTCGTTTGTTAAAAACGTCCGTTTTGTTATTTTCCGATCCATTTTTGTAAATAATAATAAAATTAAATGCCGCAAAATATTTTACGTAACGAAATTATCGTTCTATTAATTTTCGGATAATGGTAAATCGGATAAGATTTTTATAATCGGTATATACCTTAATCTGATATAAATTTCCTTTAAGGTAATACTGAAATTCATTAAAGACGTTAATAATAATTCGAAATTTTTTCTCTAAAATAACGTAATTTAAATCGGCTTTTTTTAACTTGTAAAAATAAAACCCGATTACCTGAATTATCTTTATATCCGATTATTACGTTTAACGTATAATTCGAAATGTCGGTTTTTAATTTTACGGGATAATTCCAATCGTATATAATTAATACTGGTTCGTTAATAATTATATCTTTAATTTTTTTATTTTAATTATTTATTAAAATTCGACCTTTTTTTTAATTAGGTTAAGTAAAGATATTACGATTTTATTAAAGTTACGAATAAATTTCCGGTAATAATTAACGAATTTAAAAAAGTTTAAATTTCGGTATTTATATTAAATACTTTTTATTTTTAAACTGCTATTAATTTTTAAGGATTTATCTTAATGTATTTAAGGATAATTACGTATTTTAAGTACAGCACTTTTTATTTATAAAATTCGTTTTTTTTTGGCGTTAATTAAAAAATTAACCTTTTGTAAAATTTAAAATCTTTTATACACGTATTTTTTATATTTCTTTTCTGAAATTCGATAAATAAAAATATTATTAAAATACCAAATGACAAAATTATCGAAATATTTGCGTAATACGTAATTAATTAATTTTTGTAACGTTACGGATACATTAATAAACCCGAAAGGTATTATTTAATAATTATATAACCCGTATTTAATTTTAAAGATTAATTTTTATTCGTTTCCTAGTTTAATACGAATTAAATTATGCCTAATTTGTAAATTTAAGGTAAAAAATTATTTAGCTCCGTAAGAATAATCTTTTATTTTGATAATTAAAGGTAAAAGTATACGATCTTTAACCGGAATATTATTTAATTTTCGGTAATTAATTATTAATTATAACTTTTCTTTTTTAAAAAACAAAAAATATAAGATATTCTGCTGGTAACCTAAAATGTTTAAATAAGTTTTACGTAATTTATTCTTAAGGTATTTCCGTAATATGTATAACTTTTATTACTTTAGGTTATATATACGATAAAAAGTAATTATTTATTATCTTTTAAAATTATTTCGTAATCTTATTTATTATGCTTTAATAATTTTAACTTAATTTATTCCCTAAAACGTTATTTATATTTATAATATTATAATAATACTTTAATTCTTCTTTTTAACCTCTGGGGTTAATATTATAAATTGTCGTTTATTTTATATAGTTATGTTTTAATTATAGTAATAATACGGCATATATATTTATCTCGTCCCTTTTTTTTTATATTACGTTTTTTTAAATAGTAAGGTTTTTATCGTATCTTTATACCTATATTTGCCGTTATCATCGTTAGTTAAATAGTAAAATATTTTTTTAAAGCCGTTTTTGTCGATAAAAGGTAAACTAAATTTTACCTGGCTAACTTTTTAACTTATTCAGGGGTTATATTCATCTAGGTATTTTTGCCGCAAATTATGTCGTAATTTTATATTAAAATAATATCAAAATTAATAATTTATTTTTATTCTTAAATAAACGTTTAAAGGTAGTTAATTTTACGGTTAATTTATTTGTTATTATAAGTAAATTTAATACTTTTTATATTTTTAAATTCGTAAGGTTCGGTTTTATTTTTCCATAATAAACGTAACTTATTAATTACTTCTAGTTTAATATAATTCGGGTCGGCTCCGTAATTTATTACAACGGTATACCATTTTTTCCTTACTCGTCTTTTACTTATAATAAAAGGAAACTTTATCCTTTTCACCGTCGTATATAAAGCCTTTTTAAAAGGTATATATTACTTTTATTTTTATTTTTGCCGCCCTGTAGCTTCTTTATAGGTGGCGTTTATTTTTTAGGCCTATTTTTAACTTTTTAATACGTTCTTAACTTTTTCGGTTAATTTTTTTGGATCTTTTTTAGTTGTAATTTCTTTAGGTTTTTTTTTTATTTTTAATTTTTTAATTTTTTAATTTTTTAATTTTTTAATTTTTTTTGGCGTCGTAGCTAAGCTTTTAGTTTAAGAAATTGTACGTAGAATTTTTCTCGTCGGATATAAGCTGATCTTTTTAGGTAGTATTTTTATTGCTACTGGACGTCATATTGCGCCATATTTTTTTCTTTTTCTTAAATCTCCTTTTACAATTTACGTTTTTCGTTAAAACTTTTAATAAATAATAAATTAAAACATAAGTTACAGATAACCTCTCGTAAGGCCTTTATAACGGTCTGGTATACCCATTTTTTTTGCGTCTTATAGTTATATCATTCGTAATAATATATAAAGTTTTGTTCGGGGTAACTTTTTCCCTTTAGCCAGCTTCCTTTTATTACGAAAATATCGATAATATTTTATATGGCCATAGTACGTAAATATCGGTACCACTTTTAGTTTTTAATATCTTTTCCGGTTTAATTTTCGAAATCGAACCTTTGTTGGTATATACGGGTGATTTATTGCTGGATATACTTCTATTATTTTTGATATCGGGGGTAATAAAATTTTGTACAATAGATAGTATATAATTTCTTATATCGGTCGGGTTTTCCTAGGTATAAAGCTTCGTCCTAACCTTACTATTGCTTAATCCATTTACTTAACTCTTATTATTTTTGTCGTTATTATTTTTTCTGTTATATACAAAATATTAATTTATCCGACGTTAAATTTTTTATCTTTCGTATTTTCATAACTACTAAATAATTATTAAACCGGCTGCGGCGGTACGTTATCGTATAATTACGGCCTGGAAAAATACTTCAATTTTCCGTAATTTCTTTCGTACTTTTAGGGGTAAGTTAAGGTTTTCCTTTTTCTTTCCCATACTGAAAATAACGGCTTTATTATTTTTATTTCCTGGTCGTTTTTTAGGTACCGGGATCCAATTATTACATTATTTTTTAAAGGCCTTATATTGGTTCTTAACGTAATCCGTTTTATTGAAATTATAATATTTAAGTTGATTTTAATCCCTTTTTTATGCGGTTCCTAATTTTATAGGTGCTAAATATATATTATAAGACGTATTATTTTTTCGTAGGATATTAAAGTAGGTAAAATATTCAGTTTTGTTACCGTACTTTATATTTTTTATTCTTTATCTATATTATCGATCGTAAATTTGATTATTATTACGATATAATCGGTTAAAAGCTTTAATCGGGTTTTTAAAAAAAAATCCTTTTATATTTTTTTAAATCCTTTAGAAAACGTAATTGGTAACGCCTTTTATCCTTAGTTTATTTTCGAAACTTATTAAATAAACGTAATATTATAATTAGATCCAGACTTTTTTAAATCCGGGTTTTAAATTATATTTTAGTCTTTATTTTTTCGTTTATTAAGCTGAAAACTTTTCGTAATATATTTTCGAACTTTTTATAATTATTATATCATATTTGTACTTTAAGTAACTATATTTCGGGTAAAAACGTAATATATTTCCTTAAAGCCGGTTCGAATTACCTAAATACGTTTCCTTTAAGGTAATTAATTATAAATTTAACCTTTAACATAAAGATTTTAAATTAAATAAGAAAATAGCCAAAATAAGCACGGTATTAAATAAAAAATAATAAGAATTCAGTAAAAGTTATATTAAATAGTTCGGGTTCTGGGAATTTTAATATGGTTCCGAATTTCGTAATAAATATTAATTAAATAAGTTTACTTTTTTCCGAAAATTTTGCAACTGTAAAACTTTTATTTTTATTTTCGAGCTTTTTTTCGGCTATTTTAAGTAAGGTGATAAGGTTAACGTTATTTTTTTCGAATTAAATAATACGTCCGTTTATTATATTTAATCGTTAAAGTACCTTTTTTGAATAAAACGCGGTTTTTATAAACTCTTTTCGGTATTTAAGTTTATAATACCGTCAGGGATTATATAAATAAGGTTAATAAGTTATTAATTAATAAATATAATATTAAAAATATTATTTAAAAATAAATAATATTATTAGATAAAAGTTTATAACTTATAACATAATTTAATTAATTATTAAATTTTAATCGTACGGTTTATATTAATAATAATACTTTAAGAATTTAAATAATAAATTAAAAATATAATTACGTTTAATAATAATAAATATTAAAAATACTCTAGATAATTAAGTTATATTATAACTTAATATTATTTAAATTATATAAAAATAACGAACGTATATATATTATTTTTAGTTCGATACGTCCGACCGGTTCGATAATCTTTTACTTATCGAATCGTATCGAGCTTATCGAACGTTTGTACCAGCTTAACCGGCTCGATGTTTATAAGCTAATCGTCGTAATTAAGCCTATCGAGTAGGTTACATAACTAGGGACCCACCTTGTTTTTCGTTTTTGAACTTCTGACCGTGCCTGGCCCCGCCAAGCCTGTCGGGCTATAACATTAAGCTGGAAGGAATCTTGGGAGCACTTATATATAACGAACCTGTTATATATCCACCTGGAGGTATAAGCAGTATCCGAAATGGGGGTCTTAATTTGCAGGTAACAATGGCATAATAAATAAGGTATTAGTTAAAAAAATGTGCGGACTTTTCCCTTAATTAGAAAATAACGTTTTTAATTAAAAACTTAAATTAATAAATAAAAAGCGAAATTAAAAAAATGCTATTTATATAAAAAATCGTCGGATATATATATCTTTCTTATTTTTCTTAATCTCTAAAAGTTTCTAAAGGTCTTTAAAAATGGATAAAACGGTTTCTTTTTATCTTTAAAAATAAATAAAGATAAACCGAAAGCCGAAATTTAAGCCGCAAAATAAAGGCCTTAATTATTTTAACTTACCTAATTTCTTTTCTAGGTTTAATAAAATCCCCATAAATATAATATTATTCCTCCTTCTTTAAAATTTTTATCCCACAAATTTAAAAAGTAAACTTTCTTCCTTTTCCAAGTATTACAATATATTTTAATTATATCAAACAAACCTTAAAAACGTCCTAAAATTTTAACAAAAAATTATCGCAAACTTATAAAATCGATTTCTAAATTTAACTTTAAAATCATACCGTACATACGTTATTTGGAAAAAAAGAATTTATTATAAAATATTAAAAAAATTTAAAAATGTTTTAAAATTATCTATCGGCTAATATTTAAACTTATAATAAAAATTATGTTTAATTATTATTGTTTTGAAAACATTAGGACTAAAAAACTTTAAACAAATAAAAAAAACGTTTAATTATTTAATAATTATAGGAATTATTTAACTATATCGTTCGGTTAAATTGCTAATTTAAATAATTATATTCTAAAGAAATATTATTTAATTAAAAGTGGTTTGAAAATATGGACGAATTAAAAAAACAGGAAAATTAAATACGGAAAGAAAACGCGAAAAAAACCGAATATAATTCGTTTCGAAACTTAATGCATTAATAAAAGCATTTACCTCTTTTAACTAGAACGTTACGGACCTAGATTTAGCAAAAGGTCCGTTATTACCTGCAGCCTTAGCCTTACTAAAAACGGTCGGTTAAAATTCTGCCGATAAAAATCCTTAACCAGGTTTATCGTATTCGTTAGATATTTAAATAATTCCTAAATATTATCTTTAAATAGGTAATCTATCCACATAACTAGGTACTAAATCTTATCCTTAACCTTTTTAAAATCCAGAGTTTTTCGATTTCGTATTCGTTATCATCCTTTTTAATTTCGAAATTCTTTTTAAATAAAGCTTGTTTAAAGCTAGTTTTAATAAAAAATAATAAATATAAGATATATTTTTATAGTTTTAAATAATAATAATTTATAATTAATCTTTAAGATAACTTTTCTAATTTTAAAAAGGCCAAATTTCATAAAATTAAACTTATCGTTAAATTGTTTTATTTAAATTTTAAAAAAGATTTAACGTTATATTTTACTTTTAACGTAATAAATAAATTTTATTTCCTTTTGCTAGAATTAATCCCCTAATTTTCTTATTATAATAATAAACCATTTTTTGTTATAAAATTATAACTTTATTTAGAATCGGGCCTGTATCGTTTTAATTTTTATTATTATTATTATTATTTATAGAATTATTACAATAATAACCGGTATTTTACGTAGTAACTACTTAAGTCGTTAAGTTACTGCGTTATATCCGTATATAGCTACATAAAGTAATATACTTATATTCTCGTTAATAAATATATTATAAGTTATTTATATAAATAATAAAAACTTAACCTAATTATTTTATTAATAATTAACGTAATTTCGAAAGTACTGTTTTAAAGTTTAATTTAATCGTTTTATCTGGCCATTTATCTAAAAGTAATAAATAATCGAAAACGTCAGTTTAATACTAATTTACTTAAAAAAGTTAATACCGAATTTAGATATAAAAAGTATATTTCGATCGGAAATAATTTTTTCTAGTACTTTATATTTATCGAAATAATATCGAATAAAGGTATAAATTAGTTATTTTATTATTACGGTTTCTTTAAAAGGTAAAAAATATTTATATTTAATAACTCTATTAATAATTATCCATACCGTATCGTACTTAGCTTTAATAATTAAATTTCTCGATATAAGGAAACCAGTAATAAAATCCTAAATTATAATATTCCATATTTTAACAGATATTCTTATAAGTTATAATAGGCTATACGGCTTATAACAGATTATTTTAACCTTATTACAAATATTATAATCTTTAATTATTTATTTAACTATATAACAAAATTTTAAGAAGTTATATTTTTTTTAAAATCGTTTGGTAATTTTAAATATTTCGTAATATCCATATAAAAGGTTTTTATAAAATTTCCTAACGAACTTCTTTTATTATTAACGGAAAATATAAATTTTAGTACGAAATAACAGTTAATTTTTATTATTCCCTTTTAATTATTCAACTTTCTTTTATTTCTTTGGATCGTAAAAGCTTTTGAACTGGACTAATTTCTTTAGAATAAGTTATAGCAGGGTTATATATAACTATACTATCCTATCGTTTTTATAATGCAATACTTATATATATTATTTGGAAACTTTTAAATCCTAATTTCTTTTTCGGTTTAAAATATCCATTTAAAAATCTTTTTAATCTTTAATATAGTAAACCTTAAAGTTAAATTTGGATAAAAAAATTATCTAATTTTTATAACGTGTATTTAGTTTTCAAGTGGTTATAAATCGAATAAAACTTTTATAATCTAAATAAATATTAAATAGGTTTTTTAGTTTTTATTAAAAAAAGGTTCTTATTTTTTCAATATTAGAATAACCGTTAATAACTTCTTGTCGTAAATAAGATACTTAAGTTCTAAGTTTTTAAAAACTTTAAAAAAGTATACCATTAGGTACCACTTTCTGTTACTTTTTAACTTTTTTAAAACTGTTCCGAAGGTAAAATTTAAAACGTTTATTTTAAATCATTTTTTCTTATTATAATTTAATAACTTAATTATTAGGGCGGTAATAATTTTATCTTTAATTTTTAAAATATTTTTCTTTTTGATTCCTTTAAGAATTCGAATTCTTTTTTAACGTACTTTTTAGTAATAAATTTGGTTAAGGGACTAGTAAATCTGCCATAGTTTTTAATTAAAGGTCGTAGATAACAGGTAAATTTTAATAATTAACAAATATTAATAATAATAACTTTATCGGAAAGTAATTAGTTTTTAATAACTTTTAATTTAAATTATAAATATAAATTTATTTAAGGATAATAATAAAACTTAAAAAATCTAGCTTTTAAATATACTAAACGTTCTTTTTAGCGTTTATTAATAAGTTAACCTTTTTAAGTACTTTTAATATTTAAGCAACATATTTTTATATTCCTTTAAAGTTTTTAAATAAATAAAAATATCGTTTAAGTAAACAAAAATAAATTTATTTAAAAGCTTCCGTAAAATAATATTAAATATATATTAAAAGCTACCTGATATATTAGTTATCCTTAGGATATAACCTTATATTCGTAATATTCATAAATAAATCTAAAAACAATTTTTTACTTTTCACTTTTAACTATTCGAATTAACTAATAACCGTCTAGCAGATTTAAAGCTATAAACTATTTAACTTTATTAATATTTTCCTTTATAATATTTATTAACGTTAAAAAGTATCTGTTTTTAATAATAATATCGTTTAATTGTCGATAATTATAAATTTGTTAATATAATAAATCTTTATTTTTATTAATTTTAATTTTATTACTTTTTATCTTTAGTATTATTATAATTAGATATCCTGTAAATAATTCGGATTTTTATATATAACCTTTTTTAAAATCTCGTTAAAAACCTTTTTAAAAAACTTTAATTTTCTTAAGGTTTATATAATAGATCTAATAAAACTTTAGGTAGTAATTTTTTTAATAGGAATTTTGTAATCCTATTAATTATGGTTAAATAATTCTTTTCAGGTTCGTCTTTTAAACAGCTTTTTAAACCGTCGATATTTAAAAGGTACAGTTATTACTAGGTTAAAAACTTTAATTTCTTTAATTATGTAACAAATTTCATAAAATTCTTCTTTAAAATGATGTGATAAAAACGTTTAATTTTTTCAGTCGATTTGTAGATTATTAAAACGAAACCATAACATTTCTAAAAATAATATTATATCTTAAAATACCGGCCATATCGAAAATAATTCGTTTTAAATATTTTTATATTTAAATCACGAAATCTTTTATTTTTTTAAAATTTAACCGTTATTATAAGTAGATAGGTTTTTATTAATTATTCGTAATTTATATAACTATTACTTATATTTTTAAAAAATCCGGTATCTTTCGGTTATCCTAAATAAAATAAAATTTCTTTTTACTCCGGAATCGATTATAACATTAAACGTTTTCTTTCCGTAATAAATAAGGATTTCGATTTAAGTCCGTAATTTTTTTTTTTTGCCTTACATAAGGTTTTATATATAAGGGCTCCTTAATATCTTATTTTTGAAAACTTCCATAATTTTTTAATTAATATACCCTAAGGGCTAAAAAGCGTTTTTATTCGCATATCTTCTTAGTTACATACTTAATATAATAATTATCTATATATCTAAACCATTTTTTATTATCAAATTAATATTTAAAATTTTTCTTTTCTAACCTTTTCTTAAATTTAATTTTTTGCGATTTATGGGGTTTAAAAAAATAAATTTCCGAAAAGGACATTTTTATAACTAAAAGTTCGTATTTATTATATAATAGTAATAAATAACATAAATATTATTATATTATAATCTTCTGGTTTTATTTTAATTTAAGGTATAAATAATAATATTTAAAATAATCCAGCCATTAAGGGATTTTTATAGATCTACATTTATTATCTAATTTTATAAACGTTTTTTTATTATATTTTAACCAAAACTCGTTATCTTTTTTAACGTATAAATAAATAAAATAATTATAATTATAGCAGGTAATATAATAAAAAACTTATAATTATTTACTAAAAATTTTAAGTATATTATATATTTTAGAAAAATGTAATATTCGAAAGATAATTATTTATAACTATTAAAATCTATTTATAATTAATTATTTTGGTCATACATTTTACATTCCTATATATTAAGGTAATAAACATATTTTAATATAATAATTATTTTAAAAGTTATTAATTTTAAATAATATTTATAAACTTTAGCCGTAATAATTTTATAAATAATAGAATTTTAATATTTTAGGTTGTCGTTTTTAATGCTATTAATCATAATAATAATAAATTCCTAATTGGTAAAAATAAGGCTTATTTTTCTATATCCTTTTCCTCGTTATCTATTTTTCGTTCGGCCGTATAAATCTTTTTTTTTGGGTTATGAGATCTTTTCCTTTTAAGGATTTTCTTTTTTTGGTAAAAACCGATATTTATTTTAAAAAAAAATTTTGCTATAATTAAAATATTTAATTTTAATTTTTCGTTTTTTAAATTCTCCCGAAATAATATTAACTTTTTTTTAAGATTTATCTTTTATTTTTTATTACTATTAAAGCGTTTATCATTATTTCGTTTGCCGGTTCCATTTTTCTTAAGGTACTAATTAAAAATACCTCGGTCGGTAATTATAACCTTATTTATATAATTTTCAAAAAAACCTATTTTAAGTACCTTAAATATTTTATCTTTAATTTCAAACTTTAAGCCGTTATAATGATAAAATTTTATCTTATAAAAATTTAAAAATAATTACGAAACGGTTAAATTTAATCGTATTTTTAACTATTAACGTAATTTGTTAAAGTATATATATTCATTTAACTGCATATTATTACTTATTTATAGTTCCGAATAAAACTTATATTCGTTTTTTAAAATATTCGTAATCATTAAAAATATAATTAATAATATTTAAGCAATTATCGGGATAATTTATAAATCTTTTTTTAAAAATAAGTTCGAATTAATTAAATACCCTGCCGTAAATAGTTACGAAATAACCATTACCTTCTGATAATTTTCCGTTCAAAAACTTTCGTACCATTTAAGGTAAAATGTTAAGGGTTAGAATGAGATATATTGAATAAAGATGTAGAAAGAAGAGAAAGTACGGAAGTAGGCAGGCTGGCTAGCTATATATGGGCCTGCCAAGGCCCCGGCGAGTGCGCTAGCTACATATATGGAGCAACCAAGGCTGCAGCCCCTGAACACTCCATATAATCCTTAATATAAAACCAGGTTTTAATTAAAAATCCTTTTATATTAACGGATTTAATATAAGGTTTAAGGGGAATTAATTTATAACCTTTAATATTAAGCATTCCGTAATAAGTAAAAAGGGCATAATTCTTTCTTAATTTCGACCAAATAAAGGGGGAACTAGAGTTTTTAAACGGGAAATAATTTTTAAAAAAGGTATAAAAACTTTTTTCAATTATCGGGCAAGTTTGGCATTTTTTGTTTAAATCTTATAACTTTTTTAACTATAAGGTTTAATCGTTCGTTAATTATAAGTTCTTTTTCTTTTCCTTTTTCCGTTTCCGTACCGTAAACCTTTTTAAATTTTTTTAATCGAATTTTGAAACTGGATTTTAATAAATTTCTTAAAAGTAAAAATAAATTATTATTAAATTTTTTTTTCCTAAACCTTTAACTTTATGTAACGGCTGACTGGCTTAACCAACTATTAAACCCTAATCGTACGGTTTATGTTAGCAGTAGTACTGTGGGAATCTAAGCAATAAGTTGGCGGTATAATTACGTCTGGTAATAGCAAATATTAAAAATAATCTGAATAACTAAATTATATTATAAGCTGGTATTATTTAAATTATAAAAAAGTAACGAACGTATATATATTACTTTTAGCTCGATTAGTTCGATCTGGCTTTATTTTTTTTTAATAATTAAATTTTTTCGAACTTATCGAATTACCTTAAACCGTTATCCGGTTCGATTAATTTAACGGTTCAAATCCTTTTAAATCTAATTAAGCCTTTCGAATTTATCGAACTTATTACGTAACCTTAAGTTTATATTAGAAGTTCGTTTTATAACTTCCGACCGTTTATTTTTAAGTTAAAACTTTTAATTATAATACGATTTTTTCTTATTAAAATTTCTGCTTTTAAAATTTAATTTATTTATCGTATTTATTTAATAAATAACTTTTTTTTATATATTATTTTTAATTCGTTTTAGTTATTATATTTAATTATATTAAAAAATAAAAATTTTTTAAACGAAATAACGTTTTAATTTTTTCGAAAAGAATTAATTCATTTAATTCTAATATATTCGTATTTTTTTACTTACGTTATAAATATAAAAAGAAAATTTTTAAAACATAGTTTAATTTTAAAAAATATATTCGTTATTCCGAATATAATAATTTTTATAACTTATTCGGACTTTTTAAATTTAAATATAACCGTTTAATCGTAAAAAAGAATTATTTCGAATTTTAAAAACGTTTTATTAAAAAAAAGTTGTTTTTTGTTTAATAACGTTTTAATAAATTATAATAATATTTTAACGAATTATTTGGTTATTTAATCCGGTTACGTAATTAAAAAAAACTTTTACGTAAACAAAAAATCGAAATATTACGTAAAAATATCGAAAATACGAAAGCGATAAAAAAATTCGAACGTGTAAAAAAATTTCGCAGGTTAAAGGCCGAAATAATTTTATTTTTTCGTACCGTAAATACGGTTAATTAATCCGACCTAAATAACGTAAATTAGAACTTTTTTAACTTTAACGTTTCCGACATTATTAATAAAAAAACTTTTAATAAATGTTAAATTTCCGTAAAATTTTCCGTAAAATTTTATATATTTTTTAATTTTAAGTTATTTTTTTACTTAAATAAATATTATCTTTTACCGTCTTCTTTTTAATATTAAGAATTTTTTCGACCTTTTATACTAGTCCGTTTTTTATTACTTTTTTTTAATTCCCTATTTACTTAAATTAGATCTATTATTAATTTTAATAAGGAAATATAAAAAATAAGATAAAGTTTAACTTTAAAAAATAATTTTAATTACTAATTATTTTTTAAAATTTTTTTATAACCTTATATAATTCGATATATTTAAAATCGAATTTTTTATTAAATCGTTTTATTTAGATATTTTTAGTAATTAAATAAATCTTTTTAACTTTTTTTAGTTATAATATTTTTATATTTAAATACGTACGAATTTAAATTTTGTTTTTATTTTTATATATAATTATTTAAATTATTTTAAAATAAAAATAGTTTAAATATTAATTAAACTTTTTGTTTATATATCTTAATAAACTTTTAATATAAAACCGAAATTAACGTTAATTAAGATTATTTTAATATTTCCGTAATAATTTATGTTATAAATTAATTAAATTATTAGTAACTTTGTAATTTAATTATTTCGTTTATAATTAATATAATTTCGTAAATAAATTTCGAATATTTAATTTATATTTTTTATTTAGTTATCCGTTTATAATTTAAAAACGTTAAAAAATTTATAGTTTAGATTTAATTATATTATAAAGCTTTACTAAAATTTAAAAATAAACGTAATATCTTTATTTAATACGATTTTTATTAAAAATTCGTATATATTAATAAAATATTTTAAAAAAACGTACGTTAATTATTTTACGTTTATATTTTCGTTAAATAATAAAAAACAAAAAGAATTTATAAATCGATTTACGATTATAAAAATATTATCGTAATATATATCCGTTGTTAAGTTTTTTTAATAATAATAATTTAATAATAAAATCGAACGTAATTAAAATTTATAGTCGTTTTATAATTAATAATAATTATAATTTTCCGTATGGTTTAAGGTATCGTATTTTAATTTTGTTATATAAGTTATATTTTTATAAAAAAGAATTTATTATTAACTTTATTTTGGGAAAATAATATATACGTTATAACCGTTTTAAGGTTTTATAAACTTTAAGATATCCGTACAGCTAGTATTCGTATATTTCGCGTCTTAATTTTTCCTGATATTCTTTTGGCATTTGGAATTTGTCGGTTTTTTTTCTGATAATTAATTATTATATTTTTAAATTTATTAATATAAATTACATATTATTTTTCTGATTATCGCGATATATCGTAATTTTATGTATCCTTTTTTTATTAGGTTAAATATCTACTATAAAAATTTATGGATTTTTCTTTTAAGTTTAACTATTTATTAAAAATATTTATTTTATTATTTTTTAATCCTTTTTTATAAATAATAATAAAATCGAAATCCGAAAGGTATTTCACGTAACGAAATTATCGCTTTATTAATTTTCGGATAATAATAAACCGGGTAAAAATTTTATAATTTATATATACTTTAACTTAATATAAATTTTTGTAAGGTAATATTTAAATTCCTTAAAAACGTTAATAATAATTAAAAACTTTTTATTTAAAATAACGTAATTTAATTTAACTCTTTTTAATTTATAAAAATAAAACGTAATAAGGTATAAATTAAATTAATTATTTTTATATCCAATTATTACGTTTAATATATATTTTAAATTATCGGTTTTTAATTTTTTGGGGTAATTTGGATCGTATATAATTAATACTAGTTTGCTAATAATTATATCTTTAATTTTTTAAAACACTTTTTTTATTTCGGTTATTTATTAAAATTTAATTTTCTTTAATTAGGTTAAATAAAAATATTACGATTTTATTAAAATTATAAACGAACTTCCGGTAATAATTAACGAATTTAAGGAAAATCTGGATTTCGGTAATTATAATTAATACTTTTTATTTTTAAACTGTTATTATTTTCTTAAAATTTATTTTCATATATTCCGGATTAATAACATATCTTAAATATAATACTTTTTACTTATAAAATTTGCTTTTTTCGACGTTAATTAAGAAATTACTATTTTATAAAACTTAAAAAATCTTATAGACGTATTTTTCGTATTTTCTTTCCGATTTTAAGTAAATAAAAATGATATTAAAATAATAAATAATAAAAATATTTAAATATTTACGTAATACGTAATTAATTATCGTTTAAAAGGTTACGGGTACGTTAATAAATCTGAACGATATTATTAAATATTCGTATAATCCGTATTTAGTTTTAAAAATTATCTTTTACTTATTTCCTGGTTTAATACGGATTAAATTATACCCGTTTCGTACATTTAAAATAATAAATTATCTGGCTTTATAAAAATAATTTTTTATTTTAATAATTAAAAATAAAAATATATAATCCTTAATTATAATATTATTTAATTATCGGTAATCGATTATTAACCGTAGTTTTTTATTTTTTTGGTACGAAAAATATAAAGTATTTTATTAATAATTTGAAACGTTTAATATATCTTTTCCGAAATTTATATTCAAGTATTTATATAATACGTACAATTTTTATTAATTTAGGTTATATATAGGATAAAATATAATCGTTTTATTATCCTTTAAAATTTATTCGTAATCTTATTTATTATATTTTAATAATCCTATTTTAATTTACTTTTTAAAAAATCGTTCGTATTTATAATATTATGATAATATTTTACTTATTCCTTTTAGCTTTTAATGTTGGTATTATAAATCGTCGTTTATTTCGTATAACCGTGCTTTAATTATAATAATAATACGTTATATATATTTATTTCGTCCTTTTTTTTATATATATTTTATTCCTTTAAATAATAAGGTTTTTATCGTATTTTTATACTTATACTTGCCGTTATTTTTATCGGTTAAATAATAAAATCTTTTTTTTAAATTATTTTTATCGATAAAAAATAAAATAAACTTTACTTGATTAATCCTTTAATCGATTAAGGGATTATATTAATATAATCATTTTTTGCCGAACATTATATCGTAATTCCGTATTAAAATGATATCGAAATTAATAATTTATTTCCGTCTTTAAATATAAATTTTAAAGTAATTAATTTTACGGTTAACTTATCCGTTATTATAAATAAATTTAATACCTTTTATATTTTTAACTTCGTAAAATTAGGTTTTATTTTTTTATAACAAACGTAATTCGTTAATTCTTTCCGGTTTAATATAATTCGGGTTAGTTCCGTAATTTATTATAATAATATACCATTTTTTCCTAATTCGTGTTTTAATTATAATAAAACTTTTTTTTATCTTTTTTATTATCGTATATAAAGCTTTTATAAGGGGTATATATTAATTTTTTTTATTTTTACTAATTTATAGCTCCCTTATAAATAACGTTTTCTTTTAGGATTTATATTTATAATTATTTTAACTGCTTTTTCTATCCGCATAATTAAATTTTTAATTCGAAAATTTTCTTTTTATATCGTTTTATTTAATTCGTTAAATTAATAATTTATTTTTTAAAGGTTTCGGTTTTTTCCGACTAATCTGTTATTATAACCCATTTCTTATTTATCGTTATTACCAGTTAATCCTAATGCCTTTGGCGTTTTTAATATTAGGCATAGTACTGGGTTATTTTTATTAAACGTTCCCCGATTTTTTTTCTTATTTCCTTTTCTTTTCGAAGTTACCGGCATAAATACGTTAAAAATATAAGTTATTTATTATTTTTCTTTAAACCTTAATTATAATTTAATAAATCTATTTTTTTTTACGTTTTATAATTATATTATTCGTAATAATATATAAAGTTTTATTCGGGATAACTTTTTCCTTCCGGCCAGTTTTTTAACGTTATAATAACGTTAATATTATTTTATGTAATTATAGCACGTAAATATTTATATTATCTTTAATCCTTAAAGTTACTTCCGGTTTAAATATGGAAATAGAATCCTTATTTATATATACGTATAAATCATTATTAAATACTTTTTTGTTATTTTTCGTATTATAAGTAATAAATTTTTTATATCGATCCGGTTTTTCTGGATATAAGGTTTTGTTTTAACCTTAATATTCCTTAATTTATTTATTTAATTTCCATTATTTTTATTATTTTTATTATTATTGTTACGTACGAAAAGTTAATTTTTTTGATATTAATTCTTTTTATAAGTCGTATTTTTATAATTATTAAGTAACCGTTAATCTAGTTGTAACGGTATATTATCGGGTAATTATAGCTTAAAAAAACACCTTAGTTTTTTATAATCTTTTCCGTATTTCTGGAAATAAGTTAAGATTTTCCCTTTTCCTAACCATACCGAAAATAACGATTTTTTTATCTTTTAGTTATCTTTCGAATACCAGAATTTAACCGTTTTATTATTATTTCCTCAAGGCCCAGTATTAATTTTTTATATGGCCTATTTTATTATAATTATAACATTTAATTTAACTTTAATCTTTTTTTTTAATTTTATAAATCCTAATATTATTCCATAAACGGTAAAAAATATATTACGCTTCTTAGTTTAGTTAATTTCCGTAAACCTGGATTTAGAAATAAATTATTTTATTCGTTCTTATTACCGCTTATATTATCGGTTATTAATTTTTATTACTTTTACGATATATTTATTTAAGGTAATAAGGCGTATTATTTTAATAATTTCGTTTTTAACTTTATTTTTTAAACTTTTATATAACAATATTAATTAGGTTATTATTTTATTTATTTATTTATTCTATTTTAATTATAAAATTTTTAAATTTTATTATATATTTAAATATTAATTTCTTTTATTTTAAATCGAAAACTTTTTATATTACGGTTTTTGTTTCGTTTAAATTTCTAAAATTAACCTTTAATTCTTTTCGAAATTAATATAATATTAAAAAAACTTTTAATAATTTATTATTAATCTAATTTTTTATTTTCCAAATAATTTCGTAAAATAAATTTAAATTAATTTAAAACATTTTTTTTTAAAAATATTATAATTATAAAAATTTTATTAACCTAATTAATAATTCCTTCGAAATAAAAATAAACGTATACTTAAAAAAAAAATTTATATATTATTTTTTTATCGTAAAATTTAAATTTTTTAAGTTTAATTTTAAATTTATTAATTCGGATAATATTAATTTGAACCTTAAAATATTAAATAACTTTTTTGAATTTTTTAATTATATTTTTATATTATTATATAATAAATTTTTAAATATGATCCGATATATTAACGATATATTATATTATTTAAAATTTAATTATATTATTAAATAAAAATTTATAACGTATAATAATTAATTAATTTAATTAATTATTAAAATTTAATTATATGATTTATATTAATAATAATATTATAAAAATTTAAATAATAAATTACCGGTATAATTATATTTAATAATAATAAATATTAAAAATAATTTAAATAATTAAATTATATTATAAATTAGTATTATTTAAATTATAAAAAAATAACGAACGTATATATATTACTTTTAATTCGATTAATTCGATTTAACTTTTTTTTTTTTTTAGGAATTAGGTTTTTTCGAATTTATCGAATTATTTCGAACCGTTGTCTAATTCGACTGGTTCGACGTACCAAATCCCTTTAGGTCCAACCAGGCCTTTCGAATCCATCGAACCCATTACGTAACCCTGGGCCCATATCGGAAATTCGTCCCATAACTTCCGACCGTCTGCCACTAAGCCAAGGCCTCTGGTCATAATACTTTAATAATTATAAGTACCATATTATTAATTAATTAAAAAACTTTTTTAATAAAAAATAAATCGTTTAATTTAATTATTAATTTTTTATTAATTAATAACGGGAATTAAGTATATTATTTATTTATTAAATATTATTTTATAATATCGTTTTTATTTACATTATAAAAAAAATATTTAATTAAACTTTAAATTATTCGTTAATTATTAATTAAAAATTTATTAAAATATAATAAACTTATTATATATTTACTTAAAAATATATATAATATCCGAAATAAGGATCTTACTTTATAAATAATAATAATATAATAAATAAAGTATTTATTAAAAAAATTTATAAATTTTTCCCTTAATCGGAAAACGATATTGTTAATTAAAGATTTAAATTAATAGCTAAAAAAGAAATTAATAAGATACTATTTATATAAAAAATCGTCGGATATATATATCCTTCTTATTTCCCTTAGTTTCTAAAGATTTTTGGAGGTTTCTAAAGACGGATAAAGATGGTCTTCCTCTGTCTCTAGAAACAGACAGAGACAAGCCGAAAGCCGAGATTTAGCCGGCGGGGTGGAGGCCTCAGCTGTCTTAACTTACCTGGCTCCTTCTCTGGGTTTAGTGGAATCCCTATAGATTTAACATTATACCTATCCGAAAAATCGGGGGAAAAGCGGCTTAATAAAGCCCTAACAGCTTTTAAAGCTATTCCTACTAAAGAATCAGGACTTTCTGTACTTAATAACATCTTTAAAGAAATTGTTACAATCCTAATTAAAAATAATCCAGGTATTATATCATCTGATATAACTGATATATGTTATGGCCCAGCTAGTCTTGGCTACTCAAACGGTCGGAACTGCAGCAGGACAGACCCGATCGTGGTTCCAAAAGTTACGTAACCAGCGGTGGTCGGACGCGGTCTATTCGATTATTTTCGGCCAGGTGATGGATGGTCGAATATGGTTTGTTTGATTATCTTCGGTTAATTAGTAAATAATCGAATATGGTTTATCCGATTACGTTCGATTCTGGAAAATAAGAAAAAATATATACGACCGTTATTTTTTATAATTTAAGTACTACTAGCTGATAATATAATTTAATTATTTAAATAGTTTTTAATATTTATTATTAATACAAGGTCGATCTAGGTTCAAGCCTTATTTTCTAGGCTGAGCCAAATATACAGAAAATCATTACATATATAATTCACACGATAAATATTATACCTAATATCTTCGAATACGATAACTAATTAATGGTTTTTACGGTTAAGATAGATTATATATTTCAGTCCCATAAAACCTTACTTTAAAGCAGAACCTTACTCTGAAGTAGACTGATGCATGGTTGTTAATGAGCTTCGATATTTATTATTATTAAATATAATTATATCTTTAACGTAATATTTAAATTTTTATAATATTATTATTAATATAAACCGTATAATTTAAGTTTAATAATAAAATAAATTAGTTAACCGTTATATATGATAAGTTTTTATATAATAATATTATTAAATTTTAAATAATATATTATTATTATATCGATTATTAAAAAACTTGATCGGTTAATAATTCTGAAGAAAAAACCAAAAATTAAAGGTAATTATTTAAAGCTTTCGGAATAAGGTTGGAAATTGGGCTCAGGCCTTGAGGCGCTGCCGCTAGATGGGAGGGGTCTTGGGTAAGTCAGCCACTGGAATCTTCCCCGTCACCCACGAACATGTGCTCCACATTTGGTCAATTATCTCCAACTTTCTCGCAGCATTGTCTTTCGTAGAAGCTACTGGAGCACTTCTCTAAACTATACACGCTGGAAAGTAAAGGAGACTGTAATCTATTATCCTAGGGAGATCTTTTTTTTTTGGTGTAATCAAGTGTAACCAATGGAGAACGGTGACGAAGTTAACAACAGCTCTTGGAATATGAAGTAGTAACAAAATTACCAGGGTATGAGAAAGTCTAGCAGCAAGTAAAATGAGTGTCATGGACTATATCCTAATGCACCGAGACGTATTCGTCCGAATGACCAAAATCTCCTTCTCGCTCTCTGCTTCTCTTAGCCAACATCGTTACACCATATCGATGGCCAGAGCCTCGCCTGCCAATAAATCTCCCGCCTAATCAATTGGTGGCACAGGAACATTCTGCGCCACAGCATCCGCAGCATTGCTCACAGCTTGGGCCGGAGCAGGGGCCTTACGGCCGGCGCGGACCTTCATGAACCCGATGCCGTTCTCTTCAAAGTGGTGCCGTCCTCGAAGGTGCTGTAGCAGATGATCGCGCCTATCGAAACCCTTCTCGCCATCATACTTCGTGCAGAAGGGGCATGAATGCTTGGCCTTCGACTTGCATGTTTTAGACCTAGCTGCTCTGGAGTTAAGATGGCGCTTGAGGCTATCGAGCCTGGAGAAGTCTTTGCCGCAATGGCAAGCGTAAGGATGATGATCTGTATCCTTCCTGTGCTTCAAGAGTTCGCTGTTGTTCCGAAATGTCGTGAAGCATTTAACACAAGCGAATGGAGTGAGGTGTCCAACTCTGCCGTGTGCTGCTTGAACGGGAAGAGGCTCCTCCGGAACCTCGAGGAGGGCCTCACTACGTGGACCAGCAAGATGAGGCACCTGAGAGAGATATTGTATCCCGCCGGTGCGCGCATGCCCAAATGGCGTATTCACCTCGATGTCAGGGCCCGCCCTCTGAGAATTGGCGGATTGGGAGATCGGTCGGTGTTGGGCTTCATTGGTTTCGATTCCAAAAGGGTCAAATAAGACCTCAGCAGTGCTGGACGGGAACCCAATACTAGACGAGAATACAGCGCTGAAGGGGAATCCAGCGCTGAGGGGGAATCCGGGGGTGGACGGGAATCCGGGGGTGGACGGGAATCCGGTGGTGGAATCTGGCAAGCACGCAAAGTGTTGTGGCCTCAAAAGGTGGGTCAGCAAAAAAAAAACTCACAACACGCCTCCGGCTGCCGTATCGACAGTCTGCTGACCATTAAATTCCACCAAGTTGATAGGGCAATTTGATGTTGCCACGTCAGGGTAGCACCCAGGCATCGTTGTCGACGGTCCACTCAGCTGCTGAGGATCCAACCACCCAGCGGGGATGACATCATCGCCGAGAGCCAAGCCGTCGTTGTCGGGGTACCTGTCCATGTTGAGGTACCGTTGGCGTCGAGTCTGTAAGTCAAGTTGGCGAATTCTGGAGGCTAGAAGAGGGGTAAGGGTGCAGGCGCATTGCTGTCGCGAGTGTTAGGGGTACGCAACTATTTCTGCAAAACGCCCCAGTACTCCTAAATTTCAAGTACCCTCAGCCCTCTAGGTACATGGACAGTAGGGTGTAGAAATAGGGTGCAATTGCTGCCGCGCCACCACCCTGAGGCAACCGCTCAACTTGGGCGCCCGACATGGGTACAACTATAACTTTGGATCCCTTCATAGTTACTGAATGTGCTCGATATTTGACCAGCACCACACACTCTGCACCTGTTGCCCAGGGTAAGTTCGTCCATTTAATTCAGTTCTTCCCCAATACTTCGTGCAACGTAGCTAGCTCGGCCCCGATAATCTGCCTCGAACTTCGTCCAGTCGTACTCACTTTTTTTGGCTGGTCCTCTTGTCAGCAGTTGCCACCACCCTCCTTGCCAGTCAGTCACGAGTCCCCCGTACACCTCCGTTCGACCGATTTCCTATCGCCATATACTGCCCTAGGTGGCCGTCGATTCTCCTTCGCCGCTTCCCTCTTTGAGCACTGCATTACCTGAAGCGTGTCTTGATTCCCCTGCCCAGACATTATTCTGGCCATTCCCGGCAACCCTTTTCAGGTTGATCTCTTGTGAGAAGAGTCCTTTTTCCTTGCGGAAAATAAACCAATGATCTGCAAGGAATGTGGCCGCGTCTGCAAGTCTTCAAGGCATCTCAGGTACGCATCCCGCATTTCCTCACATCTTTGCTGCCAGCCCATGTACCATGGAACTGACAAACAAACAGCCAGCACAAACGCTGCCACATCAAAAGTTTTGTCTGCAGCGAGGAGCCGTGTCTTCGGAAAGGAGGTCAAGTTGGTTTTGGCACCAGGAGAGACTTGGTCCGACACCACGAGCAGGTCCATAGCAAAAAGAGGACACAATGCCCTTATTGTTCCAACAGCGTGAAACGACAGGATAACCTCGGAAGGCATATTGCAAAGTTACATGGGGACGAGCTATTGGTTGCCGCCGCGGGCGACGATGAGGCCATCATCAGGCTAGTGCTCGATAAGGGAGCCAACATCGAGCCGAAGGATGGAAAGTACGGTCGGACACTGCTGTCGCTAGCCGCCGCGAATGGCCGTGAGGCCGTCGTTAAGGTGCTACTCGATAATGGAGCCAATACCGAGGCGAAGGATGGAAAGTACGGTCGGACACTGCTGTCGCTAGCCGCCGCGAATGGCTGTGAGGCAGTCGTCAAACTGCTGCTCGATAAGGGAGCCAACATCGAGTCAAAAGATCGCCACAGTCGGACACCGTTATCGTTAGCCGCCGCGAATGACCGTCAGGCCGTCGTCACGCTGTTACTCGATAAGGGAGCCGGTATTGAGTCGGAAGATTACCTAGGCTGGACACCGCTCAGCTGGGCTGCCGAAAACGGGCATAACACCGTGGCCAAACTGCTACTCGATAATGGAGCCAACATCGAGTCGAATGATCGCCAGAATCGGACACCGCTAATCCTGGCCGCCAAGAACGGGCATAAGGCCGTCGTCACGTTGGTACTCGATAATGGAGCCAATATCGAATCGAACGATCACCGGAATCGGACACCGCTAATCCGGGCCGCCGAGAACGGGCATGAGGCCGTCGTCAAGCTGCTGCTTGACAAGGGAGCCAATATCGAGTCGAGGGATAACAGGGGTCAGATACCGCTAATCTGGGCCGCCGAGAACGGGCATGAGGCCGTCGTCAAGCTGCTACTCGACAAGGGAGCCAATATCGAGTCGAGGGCTAGCTCGTATCAGACACCCCTAAGCCAGGCCGCCAAGAACGGGCATGAGGCCGTCGTTAAGCTGCTACTCGATAATGGAGCCAACATCGAGTCGAACGATCACCGGAATCGGACACCGCTAATCTGGGCCGCCGAGAACGGGCATGAGGCCGTCGTCAAGCTGCTACTCAACAAGGGGGCCAACATCGAATCGAAGGATAGCTGGGGTCAGATACCGCTAAGCCAGGCCACCAAGGACGGGCGTAAGGCTGTTATTAATTTATTACAACCAAAGATCAAATAACGCCCCTGTCCGTCTTTACCCTCTCTTCGTCTATTCTTGCCATTATAATGTATTACTGTAATGGCCTTAAAGGACATCTAATAAATGCCTTTCCATGATATTTAAACGTTTTCTATACATAAGGTCCTTTTTTTAATCGTGGAGCAATGCAAAGGTCTGGCATTCGTCTTTTATGTGACGAATTATGCTATCGAGGCCGGAGGATCCAGTGTTGAAACTGGCAATTGCAGCCAGGAAACTATTTTAGTAGTAGAAGACGGGGTGATGCGGGACCACATGAATGAAAGGTCTGCACTGAAAATAGGGAATTCGAGGCGGAACTTCAAGTGTTTTGTTAATATATGTTTAAGCAATACATGCATGCGTGATAGTGCGTTTCAGTGATATTTAAGGTCGTCATCCATTATGTTCTGCCTTATGGTCGGACTGCATCATAGCCTCAAAACTCATGTCCTCTTCCTCCATGTCTTCTATCACTTGAAAAGGTTGGCTAGGGAACTCGCGTCGCGTAGCACGTGACACGTCGCACGCAGACACGAAACACGCTCGCTGTCACCTGACACCGGTCGGTACTAAGCTTCTCTTAATCTAGTAGGCTTGGATAATGGAAATAGGATTATTTAAGATATGATAGCTTGGTTGTCTTTGCACTATTACTTGGCATTTAGATGGAACTGTACCTGTAAAGATCCTACCAAACAGTTACCTCAGCTAGCTCAGGCCCCGCTGGCTCGTTCTGCATTTTCTTCAAAATCACTTAAATACCACTCCATAGCGCTAAAACTTAACCAATCAAATTCCAAATCCCCGTAACGAGCCAACGAGGCCTAAATTTAGGTTATACAAAAAAAAGGCTCGTTTTATAAATTTTATTCTTAAGAAAATAAAAATCCGTAATGATTTAATAAAAAAACGTTTTTTATAAATATATATATTTATATAAATCCTTATTTATAGGTTATTATTAATATTATTTTAGTTTTAATTAAAACCTGTTTATTATTTTTAAGTATTAACATATTTATGAATAATATCTCGAATACGTTACATTTTTCTTACCTTTTTAAAAAAATAATATAACAAACTTAAATTTTTTAAATTTTATTACGTAAACCTAATATAATAAAACGTACGTAAATATACGTTTATATTTTAATAATAATAACCGAACTTATAATTCGATTATTTATTCTTAAGGTTTATTCTTAAGGTTTATCCTTAAGGTTTATCCTTAAGGTTTACTGCAGCCAGCTGGCATAAGGTTTATCAGAGTCGAAGCTTATCGGCAACCACGCATATAAGCCTCCCAAGCCGACATCAGTCGAAAAATTACGTGCTTACGGGGGCCTAGCAATCTGCTTCAGAGTAAGGTTCTGCTTCAGAGTAAGGTTTTATGGGACTGAGATATATAATTTATCTTAACCGTAAAAATTATTAATCAGTTATCGTATTCGAAGATATTAGATATAATATCTATCGTATGGATTATATATGTAATAATTTTCTGTATATTTGGCTTAGCCTGGAAAATAAGGCTTGAACTTATATTAACCTTACCTAATTCGATTATTTAAATTAACCGGTTAATTAATATATAAGAAAAAGGTAATAGCTTAATAATATATAAAAATTAATAAGAATTTATTCTTCTTATTTATTAAAACCTTATTATAAATAAACATTATAATAAATTATACGGAAGATTTATTATTTAAAATTAAAATAACTTATATTACTTTAAGTAAAAAATAATAACTTCTTAAAAGTTTAATTTGAAATTAATTTAAACTTTTAAACTAGGTAGTTATATAACTAAAAATAAATTATATAATACGGAATCTAATTTTCGTAAATATTAAATTTTTAAAAAATATCGATCGTATGCCGTAATATATCCAAGAATATTAAAAACCAGTTTAAAAATGGGGTAAATAAATTTTATTACTTTTAAAAACGATTTTAATTTTAATAATTAAAAATTAGAAAAATACGTAAAAAAGTCCGGATCGGTATTATAACGAATTACTTTCATTTTTTTCTTTCGTTAAATAAAAATATAACCCGTAGATTAAAAGTACTTAAAATAATTATAGTATTTCTTATATAATAATATAACTTTTATTTAAGTAAAATATACTTTATAATTAAATATAATAAGATAATATGATATTTTAATATAATAACTTTAATCTTTAACATTATATTAGTAATATAACATTCCGATACAGGTTTATTATATAAAACCTTATTATTAAGTTTATTTGTTAAAATAACCGTATTATTAAAAAAATTATATTCCGTTTTAATTAATATTATAATGTAAATTAATTTTATAAAACGTTATAATAATATTTAATATTACTTAATACTTTAAATTAATTCGTGATTAATACTATCCGAACTTTATTTTTTAATTTTATTAATACGCTTTATAAATTAATATCTTTTTAAACTTCTTTAAATTAAAGCCTATACCGTATAATAAATACTGTTCCCTTTTGTTAAATATAATTAATTAAAATAAAGGTACGATCGACGGTACCTGTAACGGTTATAAAGTGAATATAGTTATAAGCCTTAGTTTCTAAGCTAGTTAATTTTATAAAAAGTTTTATACGATATAATTTATATAATAAATATTATATTTAATATCTCGAATATAATAAGTAATTAATAGTTTTTACGATTAAGATAGATTATATACCTTAGTTTCGTAAAGCCTTGTTTTAAAGCAAACTAAGACGTGGTTGTTAATAAGTTTTTGTAACGAACCTATTATACATCCACTTGAAGGTATAAGCAGTATCCGAAATGGGAGTTTTAATTTATAGGTAATAATAGCATAATAAATGAAATGTTCGTTAAAAAGTTTGCGGATTTTTCCCTTACTCAGAAAATAATGCTTTTAATTAAAGTTTTAAATTAATAGCTAAAGAAAGAAATTAAATAGGTATTATCTATCTAGGAAATCGTCCGTTATATATCTAATATAGATTTAATAAGTGTATCGTAAATTTGTATGATTTATATAATTTGGTTCCAGATTACCTAAATCCTTTAAATTACCTTAATTTTAGTATAAGGAAAGGAAAATTCTTCTTACCCGAAAATTAGCCGTAAAAAGCTTATATTAAGCTTTAAAGGCAGGCTTTTTTAAAAGATAAAAACGCTTATTTTTATATTATAATACTATTTCGCTTTTTTAAATTTTTTTATTTTAAAGATAAAAACCGTAAGTGGCCTGTTTGCTTTATTAGAAAAGTTTTCCGTAATTTTTTTGATTAACTTTATTATAAGAAGTCGAATTAAAAAACGAAACGAAAAAAGAATTACGCATAAATTAACGCGATATTTATAATATTTGCGTTAAATTTATTAAAACTTTCAAGATTAAACCCTTTTTTTATTTTAAGTTTATTCGATTTAATAAGGTTAATTATTTTTATTTGTTAAAGTATTAAATTTATAATTATTATATTCGTTATTAAATTTTTTTATAACGTTTTAATTATAAATTCCTTAAAAAATAAACGAAATATTAAAACGTTTATAAAGGGAATATTGGGTTTTAAGGGATAAGTTTTTAACGTATTAAAAAGTTATAAAATAAAAACGTTAGTGGAAAATAAAAAACCGGTAAAATTTATTAGAAAAATAAAGCGGTTACGTTTTTAAGAAGACCATTTAAAAGAAAAAGCTATAATAATATTAAAAAAAGTTTAAAATTAAATTAATTAAAAAAACGTAAAAGGTTGAAAAAGAAATAACATTACGTAAAAATGAAATAAGTTCAGTTAATTTCTGAAATAAACGTTATAACGGAAACGTTCTTTTTCGATTAGAACGCCGTAGGTTTAGATTTAAATAGGAAACCGTTATCATTTGCGACCTTAGCCGTATTAAAAAAGGTCGATTAAAATTTTGCCGGTAGAAAATTTTAATTAAGTTTATTATATTTATTACGTACTTAAATAATTCCTATATATTTTTTTATGTAGGTAATTTATTTACTTAATTCAGTTTTAAGTTTTATTTTTAATTATTTCAAAACTTAAATTTTTTGATTTTAAGTTTTTTTTAAGCGGAACATTTTTTAAGGCTGGTTGTAATAAAAAGATGTAGAATATAAAATATATTTTTATAACTTTAGGTAATAATAATTTATAATAAATTTTCGAAATAACTTTTTAAATTAAGTTTATTATTACGCCTTTTAATATTAATTTGTAAAATATCTAACGTCGTATTTTATTTTTAACGTAAGAAGTAAACCTTACTTCTTTTCGCTAAAATTAGTTCCTTAATTTGTTTTCGTTATAATATTCAGTTATTTTTTATTATAAAACTTATAATTCCGTTTAACATCGGGTTTATATCGTTTTATTTTCTGTTATTATTATTTTTCTTCGTAAAGTTATCGTAACGATAATTAATGCTTTATATATTATATTTACGCGTCGAATATAAGCTAACGTACATATAGGAACTTTTTCCGTTTTTTTGGATGCAAATTGCGGCCAATATAGCTAGGTTTAGATCTGGGTAATAGGCGATTGCAACGGCCTCATCGCTGCGATAGCACAATTATCGGTCGCATCATCGTGTACCGGGTCTCCCAAGTATATCTTATATGAAAAAGCCCGTATATTAATTTTTCGGCCGTACGGGTTATAATCGTTACGTCGTAGCCCTGAAAAGGTCCCGGACTTAATTAACTGGAACGCCCTTATAATTGCAACGTAACAACCACAACCCGTACGGATAAAAGAATAGTTATACGGGGCTTTTTCCATACAGAATTACTCTTAGAAGGTCCTTATTAAAATGTTGTACGCGGTAATTACATTATCGCAGCAAGAAAGGCGTTCCGGATTAAAAGTTTGCTTAAAACGAGAATTTTGATTTAGATTTTTAATATCTCCGCTAAATTAACCCCGATTAGAAAATTATATTTATGGTTAACAACCCCTTTTAAAGCTTTATATAATAAGGGTTTTTATTATTTTCCATTTATTTTTATTACTGTTATATTTACCAGTTTCTTAGTTAAATTTTCGAAACTTTATATAGGATTACTTAAAACGAACCTCCAAATGTATAACTTAATATTGTTATGACCTGAAGGTTTGGCCAGTAAATATACGGTCGCGGAGATTTGGAATTATCTCCGACGTAGGTCCTATATTACGTGACTAGCTTAAAGGTTTTAAAGGCCTTAGCCCTTTAAGCCCTTTAAGCCTGCGATAGATTCAAAGGTTTTAACGAATTTAAGGGCTTAAGCCGTTTAAATACCTGAAGCCAAAAGTAGTATATATACGTTCGTTATTCTTTTATAATTTAAATAATATTAGCTTCTAATATAATTTAGTTATCCACATTATTTTTAATATTTATTATTATTAAACGTAATTATATCTTAAATTTATTATTTAGATTTTCTAATAATATTATTAATATAAACCGTATAATTAAGGTTTTATAATTAGTTAAGTTAATTAACCGTTATACGTTATAAATTTTTATTTAATAATATTATTAAATTTTAAAAAATATTTTCGATATTATATTTAATAATAAATAATTTATTAACTTTATTTATATAATCCCGGAAAATATTATAGTTTCGGACGACGAAAAAGCTTTATAAAAATTAAATTTTATTAAGGAAAAGTATTTTAATAATTAAATGTAATAACTAAACGTATTATTTAATTCGAAAAGAATAATACCGGCTTTATAATTTCGTTTAAAATAACTTCGGAAAAGTTCGAAAGGAAAGGTAAAAATTTTATGGTTATAAGCTTTTTGGGAAGAAATTACCCTGTTTAATGAATATTTACCAAAAAGCCCGGAAAAGTATTAAAATTACCTAAAGCGGAATCGCTCGATAAAAATTTTATTAAATTATAATTATTTTTTATTTAATACTGAATTTATTTTAATTATTTTTTTATTTAACTTACGACTTTTACGTTAACGATTGAATTTATAATTGGCTGCTTTAAAAAAAATGTAAATATAAGGTTCGAGTTGACTTTAAGGAAATATATTACGTTTCCATTAAAATTACGATTATTTACAATGCGGATAGTATATAATAATTACGAAAAGTTTTCAGTATAATAAACGAAAAGGTAAAAGCCGAAATATAATTTAAAGATTTAATTTAAAAAGGGTTTATATTTAGTTATAGTATTACGTTTATTTAATTAACCTTAAAAATAAATTGTAAATAAAAGGCCTTAATAATTAAGTTTTTTAAGTGCTTAAAAAATAAAGTATAAAAGAAACTTTTTTAAGAAAAACGATTAAAGTTTTTAATTAATTATATTACGATAATAGTTAAGATTAATAATTAATAATACGTATACAAAACTAGAAACGTTAAGTATAATAATAAAATTACGTATTTTCTTTATTTTAATACTTTATAGAAAAATAATATATCTTACGGTATATGTTTAAGATTTATAGAACTGGAAGCGGCGTAGAAAAAGGATTGGAATTAAATTAAGTGTTATAATTACGATAAATTAAGTTATGTTAAAAGTTAGTATAAAGCTTTGAAGAAATAACGTAACGTTGGATTCCGATATTTAAAGGATAACCAAAAGATTAGAAAGCTGTTATTTTCGGTTTGGTTAGGAGAAGGGAAATTTTTAATTTATTTTTAAAAATACGGAAAGGGTTACGAAAAGTTAAAGTATTTTTTTAGGCTATAATTATACGGTAACGTATTATTATAACCGGATTAATAGTTACTTAGTGGTTATAAGAATACGAAGGATAAAAAAATTTAATGCCGAAAAGATTAATATTTCGTACATAATAAAAGAAATAATAATGATAAAAATAATAAGAATTAAGCAAATAAATTAAGAAATATTAAGGTTAAAATACAGCCTTTTATCTAAAAAAGCCCGACCGATATGGGAAATTATACGTTATTTATTATAAAAGAATTTATTATTTACGATACGAACAATAATAAAAGTATATCTAGTAACGAATTATACGTATATATAAATAAGGGTTCGATTTCCGTACCCAAACCGGAAACGACTTTAAGGACCAGAGATGGTATAAGTATTTACGTATTACGGTTATATAAAACGACGTTGATATTGTTATAACGTAAGGAAGCTGGCCGGAAGGAAAAGGTTATTCCGAATAAAACCTTATGTATTATTACGAATAATACGAATATAAAATATAAGAAAAATGGGTTTATTAAATAATAATAAAGGTTAAACGGAACGTAATAAATAATTTATATTTCCGACGTATTTATGGCGATAATTCTAAAAAAAAAGAAAAAAAAAGAAAATCGGAAAATGCTTGGTAAAAATAATCCAGTATTATACCTAATATTAAGAACGTTAAAGGTACCAGGATTAACCGATAACGACGACAGACGAAGAATGGGCTATAACGATAGATTGGTCGGAAGAAGCCGAAAGCTTTAAAAAATAAATTAGCAGTTTAATAAGTTAAGTAAAGTAATATAAGGAAAAAATATTTCGACCTAGAAATTTAATTATACTGATAAAAAGGAGAATTAAAGTAATTATGGATATAAATCTTAAAAAAAAACCTTAATTATAAAAAAGCTATAAGTTAGTAAAAATAAAAAGAATTAATATATATTTTTTAAAGAAATTTTATATACGATAATAAAAAGGATAAATCTTTTTATTATAATTAAGATACGAGTTAGGAAAAAATAATATACCGTTATGGTAGATTATGGAACCGACCCGAATTATATTAAACCGGAAGTAATTAACGAATTACGTTTATTATAAAAGGATAAAACCGAATTTTACGACATTAAAAATGTTAAAGGTATTAAATTTATTTATGATAATGGATAGATTAACCGTAAAATTAATTATTCGAAATTTATATTTAAGAACGAAAATAAATTATTAATATCGATATTATTTTAATACGGAATTACGATATAATTTTCGGTAAAAAATGATTATATTAATATATTCCCTTAATTAATTAAAGGATTAGTTAAGTAAATATTATTATATTTTTTATTAAGAAGAACGATATAAAAAATATTATTATTTAATTAACGACGATAATAGTAAATATAAATTTAAAGATATAATAAAAACTTTATTATTTAAAGAAATATAATATATATATGAAAAGAAGTAAGATAACTATATATAACGCGTTATTATTATAATTAAAGTATAATTATACGAAATAAACGACGATTTATAACATTAGTTTTAAAAGCTCGAAAAGAATAATTAAAATATTATCGTAATATTATAAAAACGAACGATTTTTTAAAAAATAAATCGAAATAAAATTATTAAAATATAATAAATAAAATTACGAAACATTTTAAAGGATAATAAAACGATTATTTTTTATCTTATATATAATATAAATTAATAAAAATTATACGTATTACGAAAGTATTTCGAAAATAAATTACGTAAAAAATATATTAAATATTTTAAATTATTAATGGGATATTTTATATTGTTAATATTAAAAAAGAATTTACACTTAATAAACGATTACTGATAATTAAACGATATTACGGTTAAAATTTATATATTTTTACCCTTAATTATTAAAATAAAAAATTGTTTTCATAAAATAAAATAGTTTATTAGCTCAAATTTACGAAACGGATATAATATAATCCGTATTAAGTTAAAAGATAAGTAGAAGATAACTTTTAAATTAAGTACGGATTATACGAATATTTGGTAATATTTTTTGAACTTATTAATATATTTATAGCGTTTTAAAAAATAATTAATTCCGTCTTATGCGAATACCTTAATATTTTTATTAATTCGATTTCGGAAAAAGAATAAAAAAAATATATTTATAAAGTTTTTTAGGTTTTATAAAACGTTAACTTTTTAATTAACGTCGAGAAAAGCGAATTTTATAAGTAAAAAATATTATATTTAAATTACGTAATTATTTCCGGATATATTCAAATAGATTTAAAGAGAATAATAACAATTTAAAAGTAACAAATATTTATTATAATTACCGAAATCTAGGCCTTTTGTAAATTTATTAATTATTTCCGGAAATTTGTTCGAAATTTTAGCAAAATCGTAATATCTTTACTTAACCTAATTAAAAAAACCGAATTTTAATGCATAGCCGAAATAAAAAAAGTTTTTGAAAGGATTAAATATATAACTATTAACGAGTTAATATTAATTATGTACGATTTAAGTTGTTCCGTAAAATTAAAAACCGATATTTCGGATTATGTATTAAACGTAATAATTAGATAAAAAAAAATTAAGATAATTTATATTTTATTACCTTTCATTTTTATAAATTAAAAGGAATTTAAATAAATTACGTTATTTAAAAAAAGTTTATTATTAATCCCTTTAAAAATTTAAATATTATTTTAAAAAGAATATATTAGGTTAAGGTATATATAAACTATAAAAATTCCATCCGGTTTATTATTATCTGAAAGGTTATAAAACGGTAATTCCGTTACGTAGAATATTTTTCGGAATTTAATTTTGTTACTATTTATAAAAAAAGGCTAAAAATAATAAAGTAAATGTTTTGAGCAAATAATTAAACTTAAAAAAAAGTTTTAAAGGTTTTATATTAAATGTTCGATTTAATAAAAAAAAGACATATAAAATTACGATAAATTATAATAATTAGGGAAATAATACCTAATTTATACTAAAGAATTTAATAATATAACGATTAATTATTAGAAAAAGAAAAAACCGACAGAATTAAAGTACCAGAGGAATATTAAAAAACATTAATACGTGAAATATATAAGTACCAGTTGTATAGATATCTTAAAATCCATAAAACCATAAAATGATTATAATATATATATTATTTTCGGAAAATAAGAATAATAATTAAAAAGATTTTGTAAAAGTATAACCTATATAATAAAATTAAAATACAACGTTATAAATTATATAAAGAATTATAATTATTATTAATTATAAAGCGATTTTAAGATTTAGTTATTTTCGATTTTATTACCAAATTAATATTATTAAAAGACTTAATAACAGATATATATTACGCTAGTATTTTTATAATCGTAAATTAATTTATAAAATATTTTTATTTTTATTATTTAATAAAAATATAAATATAAAATAATTAATGTATGTTTTTTTAAATACTTTATTAGCATATACGGGCTTTTAATAGAAATCGTATCCGATAAAACTACTATTTTCGTTTTAAAAATTTAGTAGAGCTTTATGGTATAATTAGGCCTAAATATAACGAACCTATTATACATCCACCTGGAGGTATAAGCAGTATCCGAAATGAGAGTCTTAATTTGTAGGTAATAATAGCATAATAAATCGGGTGTTCGTTAAAAAAGTTTACGGATTTTTTCTTAATCGGAAAACGATATTTTAATTAAAGATTTAGATTAATAATTAAGGAACGAAAATAAAAAGATCTTATCTATATAAGAAATCGTTTAATATATATATCTTTTTTATTTTCCTTAATTTTAACAGATATTTAAAGGTTTTTAGAGACGGATAAAGATGATTTCCTTTTATTTTTAGAGATAAACAGAAATAAACCGAAAGTTGAGATTTAGCCGGCGGGGTAAAGGCCTTAGTTATTTTCATTTACCTAGTTTTTCTTCTAAGTTTAATAAAATTTTATAGATATAATATTATTTTTCCTTTTTTAAAATTTTTAACTTAAAGATTTTTAAAAAGTAAGCTTCTTTTTTTTTAATTATCATAATATATTTTAACCATGTTAAATAAACCTTAAAAATGTTTTAAAATTTTAACCGAAAGTTGTTATAAGTTTATAAAGTCGATTTTTTAATTTGGTTTTAAAATTATACCGTATGTTATTTAAAAAAAGGTTTTTTTTATAAGATATTAAAAACCCAGAAAAATTACGCGAGTTATTTATTAGTTAATATTTAGATTTATAATGGAAATTACATTTCGTTATTATTTTTAAAAAATATTCGGATTAAAAAAATTTAAATAAATAAGGAAAAACGTTTAGCGGTTTAATAATTACAGGAATTATTTAACCGTATCGTTCGGTTAAATCGTTAGTTTACATAATTATATTTTAAAAAAGTGTTATTATTTTTTTTTAAAAAAAGTTTAAAAATATGGATAAATTAAAGAAATAGGAAATATTAAACGCGGAAAAAACCACTAAAAAAGAGAGCGAATATAGTTCGCTTCAAGACTTAATACTTTAATAAAGATATTTACTTTTTTCCATTAAAACGCCGTAAACTTGAATTTAAGTAAGGGATCGTTATTATTTATAACCTTGGTTAATTCACATTTTGTCAGTAAAAAAATTTAATTAAATCTATCGTATTCGTTAGGTCTTTAAATAGTTTCTATATATTATTTTTAAGTAGGTAATATATTTATTTAATCAGATATTAAATTTTGTTTTAAATTACTTTAAAATTTAATAATTTTTCGATTTCGTATTCGTTATCGTTCTTTTCGATTTCGAAATCTTTTTTAAACATAATGTTTTTTAGGGCTGGTTTTAACAAGGAAACATAAAATTTAAAATATATTTTTATTAGTTTAAGTAATAATAACTTATAATTAGTTTTTAAAATAGCTTTTTTAATTCTAAAAGTGCTAAACTTTTTGAAATTAAGTTTACTATTAAACCTTTTTATTTTAATTTGAAATAAATTTAATATTACGTTTTATTTTAACGTAATAAGTATATTTTATTTCCTTTCGTTAAAATTAATCTCTTAATTTTTTTCTTATCATAATATTAGGCCATTTTTTGCTGTAAAAATTATAACTTAATTTAAAGTCGGGCTTATACCGTTTTAATTTTTGTTACTATTATTTCTGTTCGTAAAATTATTATAGTAATAATTAGTACCTTATGTATTAACTGCTTTAGTCGTTAGGTTATTACGTTACGTTTATATATAGTTTTATAAGATAATATGCTTATATCCTTATTAACGGACGTTTTATAAGTTATTTATATAAATAATAAAAGCTTAACTTAATTATTTTATTAATAATTAACGT
Source organism: Monosporascus sp. MG133 (assembly GCA_004155925.1). Lineage (NCBI taxonomy): Eukaryota > Fungi > Ascomycota > Sordariomycetes > Xylariales > Monosporascus > Monosporascus sp. MG133. The sequence continues at coordinate 204,464 of QJNX01000042.1, read as the reverse complement.
AATTTCGTAAGTATTATCTTAAAATTCGGTTTAATTATTTTATTTAACTATTTATTTAAAGGCATTAAATTATCGAAAACTTAAGATTAATACCGAATTTGGATATAAAAAGTTTATTTCGGTTAGAAACGATCTTTTTAGTATTCCGTATTTGTCGAGATAATATTAAATAAAGGTGTAAGCTAATTATTTTGCTATTTTGGTTCCTTTTAAAGGTAAGAAATACTTATATTTAATAAATTTATTAATAATCATTTATACCGTATCGTATTTAATTTTAATAACTGGGTTTTTCGATATAAGAAAACCAGTAATAAAATTTCAAGTTATGGTATTCTATGCTTTATAAGGTATGCTTATAAATTAAAGTATGTTATACGGCTTATGGCCGGCCGTTTTGGCCTTATTACAAATATTATAGTTTTTAATTATTTTTTAACCGTTTAACGAAATTTTAAAAAGTTATATTTTTCTTAAAATCGTTTAATAATTTTAAATACTTTTTGGTATTTATATAAAGGATTTTCGTAAAAACTTTTAAAAAATTCTTTTTGTTGTTAATACGGGATATAAATCTTACCGCGAAATAATAATTGGTTTTTATTATTCCTTCTTAATTATTTAATTTCTTTTATTTTTTTTAAATTATAATAACTTTTAACTTAGGTTAACTTTTTTGGAATAAATTATTTTAAGGTTATATATAACTATATTATCTTATCGTCCTTACGATAGAGTACCTGTATATATCGCTTGGAAATCTTCGAATTATAATCTTCTTTTCGGCCTAAAATATCCGTTTAAATATTTCCTTTTTTTTAATATAAGAAGTTTTAAAGTTAACCTTGGAAAAAAAATTATCCAATTTTTATAACGTTTATTTAATTTTTAAGTTGTTATAAATTAAATAAGATTTTTATAATTTAAATAAATGTCGAATTGTTCTTTGGTTCCATTAAAGAATAACTTTTTATCGTAAATAAGGTATTTAAATTTTACGTCCTTAAAGATTTTAAAAAAAATACGTTATTAGGTACCATTTTCCGTTATTTTGTAATTACTTTAAAATTATTTTAAAAACGTAATTTAAAACATTTATTTTAAGTTATTTTTCTTGTTATAATTTGGTAGCTTAATTACCGGAATGTTAATAATTTTATCCTTAATTTTTTAAAAAGTTTTTTTTATTTCGTTTAAAAGTTTAATTTTTTTAATATATTTCTTAACAGTAAGTTTAGTAAAAAAGTTAATAAGTTTGTTATAATTTTTAATTAAGGGTTATACGTAATTAATAAATCTTAAAAATTAACGAATATTAATAATAATAACTTTATCTGGGATTAGCCAGGTTTTAATAATTTTTAACTTAAAACTTTAAATTTATATTTATTTAAAGGTAATAATAAAACTTAAAAAATTTAATTTTTTAAATATATTAAACGCTTTTTAACGTTTATTAATAAGTTAACTTTTTCGAAAGTTTCTAAATTTTAAGCGACGTATTTTTTATATTCCTTTAAAATTTTTAAATAAATAAAAATATCGTTAAGGTAAATATAAGTATATTTATTTAAAAACTTTGTAAAATAATTAAAAATATATATTAAAAACTGATTAAAGTATTAATTAATGTTTATAATATAATTTTATATTCGTAATATTTACAAATAATTTTAAAAACGGGTTTTTATTTTTCGTTTTAATTATTCGAATTAATTAATCACCGTCTCGTAAATTTAAAACCGTAAATTATTTAATTTTGGTAATATTTTCCTTTATGATATTTATTAACGTTAATAAATATCTATTTTTAATAATAATATTATTTAGTTATCGATAGTTATGAACTCGTCGGTATATTAAAGTTTTATTTTTATCGATTTTAATTTTACTATTTTTTATTTTTAGTATTATTATAATTAGATATCTTATAGGTAATTCGGATTTTTAAATATAACTTTTTTAAAGTTTCGTTAAAAACTTTTTCAAAAAGCTTTAATTTTTTTAAGGTTTATATGGTAGATTTAATAAAGCTTTAAATAATATTTTTTCTTAATAGAAATTTTATAATTTTATTAATTATAATTAGGTAATTCTTTTCGGGTTCGTTCTTTAAATAGCTTTTTAAACCGTTAATATTTAAGGGGTATTATTACCATTTGGTTAAAAATTCTGGCCTTTTTAATTATGTAACAGATTTTTTAAAATTTTTCCTTAGAATTATTCCATAAAAACGTTTAATCTTTCCAGTTAATTCGTAAATTATTAGAACGAAGTTATAATATTCCTAGAATAATATTATGCCTTGAAATATTAGCAATATTAAACATAATCCTTTTTAAATATCCTTATATTTAAACTAAAATTTTCTTTTATTTTTTAAAAAATTCGACTATTATTATAAATAAATAAGTTTTTATTAATTATTCGTATCTTATTTTACTGTTATTTATAATTTTAAAAAGTTTGGTATATTTTAATTACCTTAGGAAAAATAAAGTTTTTTTTTTATTCCGGAATTGATTATAACGTTAAATATTTTGTTCCTGTAATAAATTAAAATTTCGATTTAATTCCGTATTCCTTTTTTTACTTCGTATAAAGTTTTGTATATAAAAGCTTCTTGGTACCTTATTTTCGAAAACTTTCATCTTTTTTAACTAATATATCCTGGGGGCTAAAAAACGTTTTTATTTACGTATTTTCCTAGCTATATATTTGGTACAGTAATTATTTATATACTTAAACCATTTTTAATTACCAAATTAGTATTTAAAAATAACTATTTTCTTTTAATTCGTTCTTAAGTTTTATTTTTTATAGATTATAAGGTTTAAAAGATAAACTTCTGAAAAGGCATTTCCTTAATTACAAGTTCATATTTATTATATAATATCAATAAATAATATAAATATTCTTACGTTATAACTTTCCGGCTTTATTTTAATTAGGGATATAAATAATAAAATCTGGGGTAATCTGGCCATTAAAAGGTTTCTATATATTTGTACTTATTATCTGGTTTTATAAACGTTTTTTTGTCGTATCCTAACTAAAAGTTGTTATCTTTCTTAACGCGTTAATAGACGAAATAGTTATAATCGTAACAAGTAATAAAATACAAAGATTTGTAATTATTTATTAAAGGTTTAAAATATATTAAAATTCTAAAAAAATATAATATTCTGGGGATAATTATCTATAATTACCGAAATTTCTTCGTAACTAACCATCTTAATCGTATATCTTATACTTTTATATATCGAGGTAATAAATGCATTTTAACGAAATGGTTACCCTGGAGGTTGCCAGTTTTAAATAGTATTTATAAACTTTAACAGTAATATTTTTGCAAATAACATAATTTTATATTCTAGATCGTCGTTCTTAATCTTACTAATCGTAACAATAACAAATTCCTAATCGACGGCAGTAAGTTTACTTTCTTTTTATCCTTTTCCTTATTATTTATATTTCGTTTAGCTACGTAAATTTTTTTAAGCTAAAGGATCCTTTTTTTTGAAATTTCTCTTTAATAAAAAGTAATACTTGCTTTTAAAATAATTTTCTTTACCATAATTAAAATATTTAACTTTAAACTTATCTTTTTTAAACTCCGCTAAAGTAATAAGAAATCTTTTTGGGTTATTACTAAAACGTTTATTGTTATTTTATCTGCTAGTTTTTTTCTTTTTAAGGTACCGATTAAAAATATATCGGTTGGTAATAATAACATTATCGATATAATTTTCGAAAGGATCTATTTTTAAGTATCCTAAATATTTTATCTTTAATTTAAGGCTTTAGGCCGTTATAATAAGGGAAAAATAATATATCGTATAAAAGTTTGAAAATAATTACGAAACGGTTAAATTTAATTGTATATTTAATTATTAACGTAATTTACTTTAAATCGCATATTTTCTTACCGTATGTTATTATTTATTAATATTTTTATATAAAACTTATATTCTTTTTTTAAAGTTATTATAATTATTAAAAATATAATTAATGGTACTTAGGTAATCGTTAGGGTAATTTGTTAAATAATTCTTAAAAATAAACCCGAATTAATCGAATCTTTTTCCAGCAAATAATTTAAAAGTATTTATCATTTTCTAATAATTTTCCGTTAAAAAACTTTTATATTATTTAAGGTAAAATTTAGCCTTAATTAGAAATCCTTTGATATTAATAAATCCATTATAATATTATAACCAGAAAAGGTTAAAGGGATTAATTTTTTTTAAAAAAAAAGAAAATAGTTTATTTAATTACTAAAAATATTTAAATTAAACGATTTAATAAAAATGTCGATTTTACATATATTGGACTATATAAGGTCGTAAAAAGATTTTAAATTATAATTATTAGTTAAAGTTATTACTTAAAATTAAACTTTATCCCGTTTTCTACGTCTTTTTATTGAAATTAATAACGGATATAATTTAAGTTTATACGGAATAAAAAAAGGAGGTAACGGAAGATATATTAATGTAAAAAGTCGAAAAGACGTTCGATATTAAAAAGGAAAACGGAAAAAAGTAATATTTAGTTAAAAAACAATTACTTAAACTTAAAAAATATATAAAAATTTATAAAAAACTTTATAAAAGTTTAACGTTTATTAAAAAGGTTTTTATTAATAATACCAGAGGTATTAAGGTTAAATACGTCCCAGTTTAATAATTAATTAACAAAAAAAAAGTTTGTACGAAAATAGCCAGTTCGGTTTTTAACCGTTATTACATCTTTTTTAATCGTTTAAATTTCTTTATCGTTTTTATATTTTAAATATTATGACGTAATATTTTAATTCCGTAACGGCATAAAATTTTTGGTTATTTTTAAAAACGGTCTAATTTATTAGTTATAAAACGAAAAGCTTTTTGCGTTTATTTTTTTCGCGCTTTAACCGTTTTTCTTTTCGTTTAAAAAACGTTAGTATTTAAAAATAAAAAGATTAAATAAATTATAAGAATTATCATATTTGATATACCGAAAATATTTTCCAGAAATAAAATAAGTTTTATAACCTTTTTATTTAAATTTATAACGAAAATACGGAATATAAGAAAATATAATAAAATTAAGAATATTAATCCGTTTCGATTAAATTAAACCGTTATTATATTTAAGTAATTTTTTTAAACCGGTTAAGTATAATAATTAAAGGAACTTGAAAATAATATACAAAAGAAATTATTTATTAAATAAATACGATAAATAAATTAATTTTTAAGGATAAAAATTTTAAAAGGAAAAGATCGTATTATAACTTAAAGGTTTGGCCTATAAATATACGGTCGGGGAAATTTAAAATTATTTCTGACGTAAGTTTTATGTTATATAATTAACTTAAAGGTTTTAAAGGTTTTAATATTTTAAGTTCCTTAAGTTTACGATAAGTTTAAAAGTTTTAATAAATTTAAAAGTTTAAGCCGTTTAAATGCCTTAAGTTAAAAGTAATATATATACGTTCGTTATTTTTTTATAGTTTAAATAATACCAGCTTATAATATAACTTAGTTATTTAGAGTATTTTTGATATCTGTTATTACTAAACGTAATTATACCTTTAATTTACTATTCAGATTTCCATAATATTATGTAACGGCTGACTGGCTTAACCAACTATTAAACCCAAGTTGTACGGTTTATGTTAGCAATCGTATTGTAGGAATTTAGATACTAGATTAAAAGTATAATTACGTCTGGTAATAATAAATATTAAAAAGGATCTGGGTAATTAAGTTATATTATAAGTTAATGTTATTTAAATTATAAAAAAATAACGAACGTATATATATTTCCTTATCTTTTATAATCGAACGTAATCGAATAAACCGCATTTGATTATTATTATTTAAATCGAAGATAATCGAACCGATCCCGTTCGATTATATATAATTTGGTCGAAAATGGTCGAACCGATTCCGTTCGATTACCGTTAGTTACGTAATTTTGGGGTAACGATCGGAATTTATATAACTATAATTCCGACCGTTTAGGATAATTAAGATTAGCTGGGTTATATAATTTTCCCCTTTTAGGATTTTTTCCTTTAAAGATTAATTTATTTACTTTTGTTATATTAATAAGTAATTCTTCTTTTTATTTTTTATTTTTTCCGTATCGTTATTTGTCGTTATATCCGGTCGTATTTTTAAAAGTAAGAAAAAAAAGTTTAACTTTAACCCGGATCGTTATAAAAATTTCGTTTTCTTATTAATAAATTTGGTATAAATATATTTTGCTATTCGGTTTATTTCCGCGTTAACCGTTCTGATTATATTGTTACGGAAAGTAAATTTCGTTATAATTTTTACGTCGAAAAGAAATATACTTATTGCGATTTTGGTAATATGGATTTGTAAGTAATATTTCGTGTTTTTCGAAAAAAAGTTCGAATTAAAAGGGAAAAAAAAACCCGAAGCGGTTTTTTTTAAAGCGTTAGCCCGTTTATAACGTTTTCGTAAATAGGAAAAAATGTTGCGCGAAAAGGCCGTTAAAATAGTTCGTTACGGGATGGAAGATCTGGACGAACTGAAAAAGTAAGAAGGATTTAAGGCCGAAACGTAAGCGGTCGATTGGATTAACCTTATTCTTAATCCCTTATAATTTTATACCGTAGATTAGAACGTTATTTTTAGGTCCTTTGACGTTATTGGTAGAAGTTTTTTAGTAAGCGCTAGGTTTCCGTAAGGTTTTTTATAAGTTTTTACGTATTTTTTAACTTTAGGTAATTTTTTTACTTAATTAAATATTATTTTTTGCCGGTTTTTTTTGGTATCGAAAATTTTTTCGACTTTTTATATTAGTACGTTTTCCGTTATTTCTTTTTTTTATCTCGTATGGATTTAAATTATATCCGTTACTGATTTTAATAAAAAAACGTAAAAAATAAAGTAAAGTTTAATTTTAGGGGGTAATTTTAATTAGTAATTATTTTTTAAGATTTCTTTTACGACTTTATACGGTTTAATATATTTGAAATCGAATTTTTTGTTAGGTTATTTGGTTTGGATGTTTTTGGTAGCTAGGTAAATTATTATTTTTCTTTTAAAAGGTTAATTTTTTTACCTTTTTTTAATTGTAATATTTTTGTATTTAGGTACGTACGAATTCGAGTTTTGTTCATATTTTTGTATGTAAATATTTAAGTTATTTTAAAGTAAGGATTATTTTAACGTTAATTAGTTTTTTAACCTAATTGTTTTGTTCGTAGTTAATATAATACCGTAGGTAGGTTTCGAACGTTTAATTAATTCTTTTTATTTAATTATCCGCTTATAATTTAAAAGGGTTTAAAAGTTTATGGTTTAAGCTGAGTTATGTTATAAAGCTTTGCTAAAATTTTGAAGTAAATATAGTATTTTTATCGGATATTATTTTTATTGGAAGTCCGTATATGTTAATAAGGTGTTTGAAAAAAACGTACGTTAATTATTTTACGTTTGTATTTTCGTTAAATGGTAGGAAATAACAAAATTCTATAAATCGATTTACGATTATAAAGATGTTATTATAATGTATATTTGTTGCTAGATTTTTTGATAATGGTAATTTGGTAATAAAAATGAAAATAATTAAATTTTATAGTCGTTTTGCGACTAATAGTGGTTATAGTTTTCCGTATGGTTTGTGGTATTATATTTTGATTTTGTTATATAGGTCGTATTTTTGCAAGAATTTTTTACTACTGATTCTATTCCGGGGAAGTAATATATACGTTATAGTCGTTTTAAGGTTTTGTAGATTTTAGGGTATTTATATAACTGGTATTTATGTATTTCGCGTATTAGTTTTTTTTTGATATTTTTTAGTACTTAAGTTTTATCGGGTTTTTTTCCTTTAGTAGTTAATTGTTATATTATTGGATCTTTTGATATAGATTAGGTATTGTTTTTTTGATTATTGCGATTTGTCGTAGTTTTATGTAAATTTTTTTTATTAGGTCGAATATTTAGTATGGGGATTTTAATGTTTTTTTTTTAAGTTTGGTCGTTTATTAAAAACGTTTGTTTTATTATTTTCTGATTCTTTTTTATGGATGATAACGAAATTAAATTTCGAAAGGTATTTTACGTAACGGAGTTATCGTTTTATTAGCTTTGGGGTGGTAATAAACCGGGTAAAGTTTTTATGGTTTATGTATATTTTAATTTGATATAAATTTTTTTAAGGTAATATTTGAATTTTTTGTTCAAGATAACGTAATTTAGTTTAATTCTTTTTTATTTGTAAGAATAAAATGTAATAAAATATAGGCTACCTTAATTATTTATATATCTGATTATTACGTTTAACGTATAATCCGAAATATCGGTTTTTAATTTTACGGGGTAATTTGGATCGTATATAATTAGTATTTATTTGTTAATAATCGTATTTTTAACTTTTTTTAAAAATTTATTTCGGTTATTTATTAAAACTTGATTTTTTTTAATTAAGTTAGATAAAAATATTACGATTTTGCTAAAGTTTGGAATAAATTTCCGGTAATAATTAGCGAATTTATGGAAAACCTGGATTTTAATAATTATAATAGGTACTTTTTATTTTTAAATTATTATTATTTTTTTAAGATTTATTTTAATATGTTCCGGGATAATAACATGTTTTAAGTACGGTATTTTTGGTTTATGGAATTTATTTCTTTCGGCGTTAAATAAAAGATTATCGTTTTATAAAATTTAAAGAACTTTATAAATATATTTTTCGTATTTTTTTCCGAATTTAAATAAATAAAAATATTATTAAGCTAATAAATAATAAAAATATTCAAATATTTACGTAATATATGGTTAATTATTTTTTTGGATATGGCAGGTATATTAATAAGCTTAAAAAATATTATTAAATATTCGTATAATCCGTATTTAATCTTAAAGATTATTTTTTATTCGTTTTTTAATTTGATACGAATTAAATTATATCCGTTTCGTAAGTTTAAGATAATAAATTATTTAATTCCGTAAAAGTAATTTTTTTATTCTAATAATTAAGGATAAAAATATATAATCTTTAACTATTACATCGTTCAATTATCGGTAATCGATTACTAGTTGTAATTTTTTATTTTTTTTTAGGACGAAAAATATAAGATATTTTACTAATAACTTAAAACGTTTAATATATCTTTTACGTAACTTATTTTTTAAATATTTTCGTAATATATATAATTTTTATTAATTTAAGTTATATATAAGATAATAAGTAATCGTTTTATTATTTTTTAAAATTATTTCGTAATTTTATTTATTATATTTTAATAATTTTATTTCGATTTAATTTTTAAAAAGTCGTTTATATTTATGATATTAAGGTAATATTTAAAATATTTTTTTTTTGTTTTTAGGGTTAATATTATAAATCGTCGTTTACTTCGCATAATTATGCTTTAATTATAATAATAATGCGTCGTATATATCTGTTTCGCCTTTTTTTATATATATTATATTCCTTTATGTAATAAGGTTTCTATCGTATCGTTATGCCTATATTTACTGTTATCGTCGTTAGTTAAATAAATAAAAAAATTCAAGTCGTTTTTATTGATAAAAAGTAAAATACATTTTATCTAGCCAGTTTTTTAATTAATTAAGGGGTTATATTGGTATAGCTATTTTCTATCTAAAATTATATCCTAATTTATATTAAAATAATATCGAAATTAATAATTTATTTTCGTCCTTAAATATAAGTTTCGAAATAATTAATTTTATGGTTACCTTATCCGTTATTATAAATAAATTTGGTACTTTTTATATTTTTAATTTTATAAGGTTCGGTTTTATTTTTTTATAATAAGCATAATTCTTTAATTATTTCCGGTCTGATATAATTCGGGTCGGTTCCTTAATTTATTATAACGGTATACCATTTTTTTTAAAATTCGTATTTTAACTGTAATAAAAAAAATTTCTCTTTTTTTTATTATCGTATATAAAGCTTTTTTAAGGGGTATATATTAACTTCCTTTATTTTTGTTAGCTTATGGCTTTTTTATAAGTAACGTTTTTTTTTAAGGATTTATATCCGTAATTATTTTAATTATCCCTTTTATCGGCATAATTAAAGTTTTTAACTTGAGGATTTTTTTTTATATCGTTTTATTTAACCCGTTAAGTTAGTAATTTATTTTTTAAAAGTTTCAGCTTTTTCCGACCAGTTTATCGTTATTATTGGTTCATTTTGATGCCTTTAATATTCTTGATACTGGGTATGGTTTTAGGTTATTTCTGCCAGGCGTTTCCCGATTTCCTTTTGTATTTTTTCCTTTTTTATTTCTTCCTTTTTTTTCGGGCTTATCGGCGTAAGCGTATCGGAAATATAAGTTATTTATTCCTTTCCGTTATGCCTTTATTATTATTTAATAAATCTATTCTTTTTACGTTTTATGGTCGTATTATTCGTAATAATATATAGGGTTTTATTCGGAATAACCTTTTCCTTTCGGCTAGCTTTTTAACGTTATGATAACGTCGATATCGTTTTGTATGGTTATAGTACGTAAGTACCTGTATTATTTCTGGTCCTTAGGGTCGCTTCCAGTTTGGATATGGAAGTCGAATTTATGTTTATATATGCGCGTAATTTATTATTAGATATATTTTTGTTATTTTTCGTATCGTAAGCAGTAAGTCTTTTTGTAATAAATAAAGTATAATTTTTTATATTAATCGGATTTTTCTGGATATAGGGTTTCGTTTTAATTTTGGTACTTTTAATTTATTTATTTAACATTTATTATTTTTATCGTTGTTATTTTTTTATTATGTACGAGATAATAGTTTTTTTGGTATTAATCTTTTTTTATCCGTCGTAATTTTGTAATTATTAAATAACAGTCGGACCGGACGTAGCGGCGTGTTGTCGTATAATTGTAGCCTGGGAAAGTGCTTTGGTTTTTCGTAACCTTTTTCGTACCTTTAGGGGTAGGTTAAGGTTTTTTCTTTTTAATTATGCTGAAAGTAACGGTTTGTTTATTTTTTGGTTATCCCTTAGGTACCGGGGTTTAACCGGTACGTTATTTGGGGGGGTTTTATATTAGTTTTTAATATGGCTTATTTTGTTATAATTGTAATATTTAATTTGGTTCTAATTTTTTTTTTACGGTTTTTAGCTTTATAAGTTCTGAATATGTGCTATAGGACGTGCTGTTTTTTCGTAAGGTGCTGGGGTAGGTGGAATATTTAATTTTGCTTCCGTATTTTGCGTTTTTGGTTTTGTATGCGTATTATCGGTCGTTAATTTTAACTGTTATCGTATTATAATCAGTTACAAATTGTGGCCGGTTTTTTTTTAAAAAGTTTTCTTTAAAATTTTTTTTTTGGGTTTTAAAAAATTTAATTATTAAGGCTTTTTATCCGTAATTTATTTTCGAAATTAATTAAATAAACGTAATATTATAACTAAATGCGGATTTTTTTAAGTTAACTTCTTATGTTACATTTCGGTTTTTATTTTTTCGTTTATTATACCAAAGCTTTTCGTAATATGTTTTAGAATTTTTCGTAATTATTATATATTATCCGTATTTTAAGTAACCGTAATTCTGGCGGAAATATAATATGTTTCCTTAAGATTAGCTCGAATTATGTAACCGTATTTTTTTTAAGATAATTAATTATAAATTTAATTTTAAACGTAAAAGTTATAAACTAAATAAGGAAATAATTAAAATAAATTCGGTATTAGGTAAGAAATAATTATAATTTGGTAAAAGTTTTATTAAACGGTTTAGGTTTGGATAGTTTTAATATTTTTCCCGGTTTTTTGGTAAATATTAATTAAATAAGTCGATTTTTTCCTAAAAGGTTTGTTATCGTAAGTTTTTAACTTTTTTTCGAATTTCTTTTAGGTTATTTTAAGCTAGGTAATAAGGCCGGTATTATCCTTTTCAAATTAAGTGATATATTTGTTTATTATATTTAATTATTAAAATATCTTTTTTTTAATAAAGTCCGGTTTTTATAGAACCTTTTTATCGTCCGAAATTATGATATCTTCCGGAATTATATAAGTAAGGTTAATAGGTTATTTATTAAAAGGTATAATATCGGAAATATTATTTAAAGTTTAATAATATTATTAAATAAGAATTTCTAACCTATAACGGTTAATTAATTTAATTAATTATTAAACCTAAATCCTACGGTTTATATTAATAATAATGTTATAAAAATATAATTAAGTTTGATAATAATAAATATTAAAGGTAATCTGGATAATTAAATTACATTATAAATTCATATTATTTAAATTATAAAAAAATAAGGACCGTATATTTATTTTTTTATTCTTTATAATCGAATGTAATCGAATAAATTACGTTCGATTATTATTATTTTAGTTAAGGATAATCGAACCGATTCCGTTCGATTACCGTTGGTTACGTAATCTTAAGGTAACGATCGGGATTTGTATAGCTGCAGTTCCGACCGTTTAAGGTAGCTAAGGCTAACTGGGTTATAACATATTACTGTTAATATAAACCGTACGATTAGGGTTTAATAGCTGATTAAGTTAGTTAGCCGTTATAAATATCAGGCCTTATTTTTAAGATTTTATTATTTCTATGGATACTTTGCTAATTGGGTTAGCGTAGTATATAAAGCTACGGTTTTTTTGCAGCTACGCCGTAAGCGTAGCTTCAACCTTAAAAATGGGGCCTGATCTTGATAAGGTAAGAATTTATAGGCCAGAAGCAGAAAGAATTAACCTTACCTTTAAAAAGTATAAATAACTAAAAGGAAAAAAAGAGCAGTTATGCACCTATTATAACAGCCTAAATCATAAGGCGAAAAACTGCTAGTTGCTACATTCTAACAAAGCTTTCCAGGGCTAGAAATCGAATAAAAATCGAATATCTAAACCAAAGGGTAAAAAAAATGGAAAAGGAAAGTCATGTTACGGTCCGGGCTATCGTAACACGCCTCCAGTATATATGCAGCTGTACGAACTAGAATGATTGCCTGTTATGACCAGAGGCCTTGGCTTAATGGCAGACGGTCGGAAGTTGTGGGACGAACTTCCGATGTGGGCCCAGGGTCACGTGATGGGCTCGACGGACTCGAGGGGCCTAATTGGACCTAAGGGGACTTGGTACGTCGAGCCAATCGAGCCGGATAACGGCTCGAAATGGTTCGATAAGCTCGAAAGGACTTAATTACTAAAGAAAAAATAAAATTAGGTCCAATTAATCGAATTAAAAATAATATATATACGTTTATAATTTTTTTTATAACTTAAATAATATCAGCTTATAATATAATTTAATTATTTAAATTATTTTTAATATTTATTATTTAAATTTTTATAATATTATTATTAATATAAACTATACGATTAAGGTTTAATAATTAATTAAATTAATTAACCGTTATATATTATAAATTTTTATTTAATAATATAATTAAATTTTAAATAATACGTTATACCGTTAATATATTAAATAATATTTAAAAAATTATTATATAATAATATAAAAATATAATTTAAAAATTTAAAAATATTATTTAACGATTTAAAATTTAAATTAATACTATTTAAATTAACAAAATTAAATTTAAATTTAAAAAATCCGAACCTTACGATAAGAAAGGTAATATATAAAGTTTTTTATTTAAATACGTATTTATTACCGTTTCGAAAAAATTATTAATAAGGCCGATAAAATTCTTACGGTTATTATATTTTTTTAAAAAAAACGTTTTAAATTAATTTAAATTTACCTTATAAAATTACTTAAAAAATAAAAAATCGGATTAATAACAGGTTATTAAAATCTTTTTTTAATATTATATTAATTTCGAGGAAAAATTAAGGGTTAATTTCGGAAACTTAAACGAAACAAAATTTATAATATAAAAAATTTTCGATTTAAAATAAAAAAATTAACGTTTAAATACGTAATAACGTTTAAAGAATTTTATAACTAAAATAAAATAAATAAACGAAAAAAACGATAATTTAATTAATATTTTTTATAAAGATTTAAAATATAACGTTAAAAACGAAATTATTAAAATAATATGACTTATTATTTTAAATAAATATATCGTAAAAATAATTAAAATCGATAATTAATAATATAAACGACGTTAAAAACGAAAAAAATAATTTATTTCCAAATCCAAAATTACGGAAACTAACTAAAATAAAAAACGCAATATATTTTTTGCCGCTTACGAAATAATATTAGGATTTATAAAATTAAAAATAATATAAAAACGAAATTAAAGCTAAATTAAATATTATAATTATAATAAAATGAACTACGTAAAGAATTAATATAAAGCCCTTAAAAAATAATAAAACAATTAAACCCCGGTACCCGAAAGATAATTAAGAAATAAAAAGGCCGTTACTTTTAGTATAGTTAAAAAAAGGGAAAACCTTAACCTACTCTTAAAAATGTAAAAAGGGTTACGAAAAACCAAGGCACTTTCCTAGGCCGTAATTACCCGATAACGCGCCGTTACGACTAAATTAACGGTTATCCAGTGGCTGTAAAAATATACCGGGTGGGAAAAGCTAATGCCAAAAAAACCAATATTTCGTACGTAATAAAAAAAACAATAACGACAAAAATAATAAAAGTTAAAGGAATAAATTAAAAAGTACTAAAATTAAAACGAAACCCTATATCCAGAAAAGCCCGACCGATATAAGAAATTATATGCCGTTTATTATAAAAAAACTTATTATTTACGATACGAAAAATAATAAAAATATATCCAGCAACGATTTATGCGTATATATAAGTAAGGATTTAATTTTTACGCCTAAACCGGAAATAACTTTAAGGATTAAAAATAATACAGATATTTACGTACCATAATTATATAAAACGATATTAACGTTATTATAACGTCGGAAAGCTGGCCGGAGGAAAAAAGTTATTCCGAACAGAACCTTATATACTATTACGAATAATATAATTATAAAACGCAAAAAAAAAAAATTATTAAATAATAATAAAAGCCTAACGAAAAGTAATAAATAATTTATACTTCTGACGTGCCTATGCTGGCAACCTCGAAAAAAAAAAGGAAATAGGAAAAAAAATCGGGGAACGTTTAACGGAAATAACCTAGTATTATACCTAATATTAAAAACGTTAAGGATATTAAAATTAACTAGCAATAACGATAAACGAAAAATAAGTTATAACGATAAATTGGTCGGAAAAAACCGAAACTTTTAAAAAATAAATTATTAACCTAACGAATTAAATAAAAAGGTATAAGGAAAAAGTTTTCGAATTAAAATTTTAATTACGCCGATAAGAAAAATAATTAAAATAATTACAAATAAAACCTCCCTAAAAAAAAGTTATTTATAAAAAAGCTATAAGCTAGCAAAAATAAAAAAAAGTTAATATATATCCCTTAAAAAAACTTTATATACGATAACAAAAAAAAATAAAAAATCTTTTTATTATAATTAAAATACGAATTAGGAAAAAATGGTATATCGTTATAGTAAATTACGGAACCGACCCGTATTATATCAAACCGGAGGTAATTAACAAATTACGATTATTATGGAAAAATAAAGCCGAATTTTATAAAGTTAAAAATGCCGAAAGTATTAAATTTACTTATAATAACGGATGGGTTAACCGTAAAATTAATTATTTCGAAATTTATATTTAAGAACGAAAAAAAATTATTAATTTCGATATTATTTTAATACGAAGTTATAATATAATTTTCGGCAGAAAATAATTATATTAATATAACTCTTTAATTAATTAAAAAACTGGCCAAATAAAATTCGTTTTATTTTTTATCGACGAAAATAACTTAAAAAAGAAATTTTATTACTTAACCGATAAAAACGATAACAAATATAGGTATAAAGATACGATAAAAACCTTATTACCTAAAAAAAATACGATATATATAAAAAAAAAGCGAAATAAATATATATAACGCGTCATTATTATAATCAGAATATAACTATACGAAATAAACGACGATTTATAATACCAGCCCTAAAAGCCAGAAAAAATAGTTAAAATATTACCATAATATTACGAATACGAAAAACTTTTTAAGGAACAAATTAAGATAAAATTACCAAAATATAATAAATAAGATTACGAAATAATTTTAAAAAATAATAAAATGATTATTTTTTATTCCATATATAATTTAAATTAATAAAATTTATACGTATTACAAAAATATTTCGAAAATAAACTAGGTAAAGGATATATTAAATGTTTTAAATTACCGGCAAGGTACCTTATATTTTTCGTACAAAAAAAATAAAGAATTACGGCTAATAATCGATTACCGATAATTAAACGATATTATAATTAAAAATCGTATATTTTTAATTTTAATTATTAAAATAAAAAACTACCTTTACGAAATTAAGTAATTTATTACCTTAAACTTACGAAACGGATATAATTAATTCGTATTAAACTAAAAAACGAATAAAAAATAACTTTTAAAACTAAATACGGATTATACGAATATTTAATAATACCGTTTGGATTTATTAACGTACCCGTAACGTTTTAAAAAAAATTAATTACGTATTACGCGAATATTTTAATATTTTTGTTATTTATTATTTCGATAATGTTTTTATTTACTTAAATTCGGAAAAAGAATATAAAAAATACGTTTATAAGGTTTTTTAAATCTTGTAAAATATTAATTTTTTAATTAACGCCGAAAAAAACAAGTTTTATAAGCAAAAAGTACCGTACCTAAAATACGTCATTACCCCCGGATATATTAAGATAAACCTTAAAAAAATAATAGCAGTTTAAGAATGGAAAGTACTTATTATAGTTACCGAAATCCAGGTTTTTTTTAGGTTCGCTAACTACTACCGGAAATTTGTTCGAAATTTTATTAAGATCGCGATACCTTTATCCAACCTAACTAAAAAAAAAAAAACCGAGTTCTAATGGACAGCCGAAATAAAAAAAGCCTTTTAAAAGATTAAAAATACGATTATTAACGAATTAGTACTGATTATGTACGACCCAAGTCGCCCCGTGGAACTAGAGACCGATACTTCGGATTATGCGTTAAACGCAGTGGTCGGATACAAAGATGATCAATATAAAAATTTTCTAGCTATTATTAACGCCTTTAAGGAATTTAGACATTACCTTAAAGGAAACCTACATCAGGTCAAAATGTACACAGACTACAAAAACCTTACCCGATTTATCACCACCCGAAAGCTAACAGGACGATAACTCCGTTACGTAAAATATCTTTCGGAATATAACTTCGTTATTATCCATAAAAAAGGATCAGAAAATGGCAGGGCAGACGCCCTTAGCAAACGACCAGACCTAGAAAAAAAGATCTTTAAGGTCCTACACCAAATATTCGACCTGATAAAAAAAGGATACTTATAACCACGACAAATAGCAACAATTAGAAGAACTATATCTAACTTATACCAAAAAATCTAACAATATAATAATCAACTACCAAAGGAGGAAAAAACCGACAAAACTCAAATATTAAAAGAACATTAAAAAAAGCTGATACGTAAAATGCACAAATATTAATTATATAAACACCCTAAAATCTACAAAACTATGGAACGATTATAATATACATATTACTTTCTTAAAATAAAGTTAATAATAAAAAAAGTCTTATAAAAATATAACCTATATAATAAAACTAAAATACGATATTATAAATTATAAGGAAAGTTATAATTATTACTAATTATAAAATAACTATAAAATTTAATTATTTTCGATTTTATTATTAAATTATTATTATTAAAAAATTTAACGATAGATATATATTACGATAGCATTTTTATAATCGTAAATCGATTTATAAAAAATTTTTATTTTTTATTATTTAACGAAAATATAAATACCGAATAATTGGCATATATTTTTTTAAAATATTTTATTAATATATATAAATTTTTAATAAAAATTATATTTAATAAAAATACCATTTTCGTTTTAAAATTTTAATAAAATTTTATAACATAATTAAATTTAAATTAAAAACTTTTAAATATTTTTAAATTATAAACAAATAATTAGATAAAAAAATTAATTAAATATTTAAAACTTATTTACGGTATTATATTAATTATAAATAAAATAATTAGGTTAAAAAATTATTAATAATTTAATTAACTTATAACATAAATTATTACGAAAATATTAAAATAATATTAATTAACGTTAATTTCGGTTTTATATTAAAAATATACCGAAATTTATAAAAAAAAATTTTACTATTAAAATAATTTTTATTTTAAAATAATTTAAATAATTATATATAAAAATATTATAACTAAAAAAATTATAAAAAAATTAATTTTTTAAAAAAGGAAAATAATTTACTTAATTACTAAAAATATTTAAATAAAATAATTTAATAAAAAATTCGATTTTAAATATATCGGATTATATAAAATTATAAAAAAGATTTTAAAAAATTATTATTAATTAAAGTTATTTTTTAAAGTTAAATTTTACCCCGTTTTTTATATTTCCTTATTAAAATTAATAATAAATATAATTTAAATTAATACGAAATAAAAAAAAAGGTAATAAAAAACGTATTAATATAAAAAATCGAAAAAAATTTTAATATTAAAAAAAACCGGCAAAAAATAATATTTAATTAAATAAAAAGAATTATTTAAAGTTAAAAAATATATAAAAATTTACGAAAAACTTTACGGAAATTTAATACTTATTAAAAAAAATTTATTAATAACGTTAAAAATATTAAAATTAAAAATGTTCTAGTTTACGTTATTTAGGTCAAATTAATTAATTACGTTTACGGCATAAAAGGACGAAATTATTTCGGCCTTTAATTTACGTTATTTCTTTTCCAAACGTTTAAATTTTTTTATCGTTTTTACGTTTTTAATATTTTTATATAATATTTTAATTTTCCGTTTACGTAAAATTTTTTTAATTCCGTAATCGGATTAAATAATTAAATAATTTACTAAAATATTATTATAATTTATTAAAACGTTATTAAACGGAAAATAATTTTTATTTATAAAACGTTTTTAAAATTCGAAATAATTTTTTTTAATTAAATAATTATATTTAATTTCGGAAAATTTAAATAAATTATAAAAACCGTTATATTTAAAATAACATATATATTTTTTAAAATTAAAATAAGTTTTATAAATTTTTTTTTTATATTTATAACGTAAATAAAAAAAAAACGGATATATTAAAATTAAACGTATCGATTTTTTTCGAAAAAATTAAAATATTATTACGTTTACGGAATTTTTATTTTTTAATACGGTTAAATATAATAATTAAAACAAACTAAAAATAAAATAAAAATTATTTATTAAATAAATATAATAAATAAATTAATTTTTAAAAATAAAAAATTTTAAAAAAATTTCATATTATAATTAAAAGTTTTAATTTAATAATAAACGGTCGGAAATTATAAGATAAATTTCCGATATAAATTTAAAATTACGTAATAAATTCGATAAATTCGAAAAACTTAATTAAATTTAAAAAAATTTAATACGTCAAATTAATCGAACCGGATAACGGTTTAAAATAATTTAATAAATTCGAAAACACTTAATTATTAAAAAAAATAAAATTAAATCGAATTAATCGAACCAAAAATAATAAATATACGTTGGTTATTTTTTTATAGCCTATATAATACCAGTTTATAATATAACTTAATTATCCAGATTACCTTTAATATTTACTATTACCAAACATAATTATACTTCCAGTCTATTGTTCAGATCCCCACAGCACTACTGCCAACATAAACCGTACGACTAAGGTTTAATAGTTGGTTAAGCCAGTCAGCCGTCACATTGCCACAATTGCGATCATTCCGCCAATCTTTTATGCCCCTAGCGTAACGGTATGGTGCAAGCCGTAACAAGTCGAAGGATAAAGATAAACCTTCAGCTCTTACTTTAACCCTTTCAAAACGGGATAAAAAAGAAAAAATTTAAAATAACCTATTAATAAGGGCTTTTCTTAATAAAGATTCTGATCCAGATCAAGTTAACGTTCTTATCAAAGAACGAAATGTCTGCACGCTGCCAATGCTGCCAAAGATAGGTTAGACACCCGTTGGATTCCAGATGCGGGTCAAGTCAGGAAGCCTGGGGGACTATACATACATAAGTAGTATGGGGCGTCGTTACCCCCTATTCTGGCAAATATGTCGAAGGGACTACTCCCCGGCTAAGGGCATCGTGAAGACTTCATACCATAGGAGGAGACACGGGACGGTCTTGATATACAGTATTGAAAGCGACTAGCGGTAGGTAAAGTTCATATGAAGTCTCTCCCGCTAAATCTGAGCTACGGAGAATTCGTCGTCACTGCTGTCAGCCTCTAGAAAGCCGTCGCAATGGCTGGTCTGCGGTTACGCTATCGTGCGTTTACGGCTCCGTACATCAAGGGGGAAATGCCGGCGCCCGCCCCGGTATTCAGCAGCCGGCGCAGCTCGATACGGTGTACTACGCGAACTACGAGCGGATCCTGGCGTCGGGAAGGCCCAGGATGTACGTATTAAACGGGGTATTATGTTCATGGCAGTCGACACCCAAGAGGACGAAGAAAAGGCGTCTCGCCTGGTAGTTGTGGCAGAACGTGTGGAGATCAGTGGTATCGAGAATGTAACCGCATGCTTCTATCTCGCATGACTGAGAAGATATGCATGGGACATCCGGATTGCTGAGAAGCGGAACGGTAAAAGATTCCGATCGGGTTTTCAGTCAACCTTTTTAACGACAGCACACACCCCGAAGATATTCCCGCCATGGGCACTCCCCATCGTCGCACACCTTCTCGCTGCCCGAAACCGGAACAAGCGCCAACTTGAAGACGGAGATTGGTAGGAGAGCCAGTGCGTTTTGGCCCTTGCCAATATGCATACAACAGCATCTAACGCCGCCAATATGATCTTCGACCTCCGTGCCCATCCCGCATGGCTCCCAGTCCCGACAGAAAAGGGGGGACGGCATTGCCGCAGAAATAGGCAGACCCCTTACAGAATCCAGAAATTGCCGCTAAGCAGCTGCCACGACTGGGCTCGCTCGACAGCTCTTTTACAGAAAAGCCAAAGACACCACCCTCCGTAAGTAGACACTCGACTTCCCCTCGTAGCTCAGCGGGACCAAGGTTTGCCTGCTAAACCAAAAAAGTACGCAGTCAATCCACAATGGGGCCCTTCACCCTCAGAGACGGCACATATGTCCCTGCGGGGACCGGATTGGCATTTTTCCAGCTTCGAGCACCAGACGGACCCATCCCATCCCATCCCCCCATAGTGCCCCAAGCCCCAAGACTGTGACCCTATGCGCGACTGACTGCCGCAAGCACCACTCGTACGCTGATCGGGGGTAACAAGTACTTGGGCTGGTGGAAAGACTCACCCCGGATGACCTAGCGTTCCGGCTACGGAGATCAGGTACGCAGTTTTCACAGCGGAGATAAGTGTTGATCATGGCGTGTTTTCTCTGCGAATCCGACTTCAAGTTTCCCGACGGGAAGAGCCGGCCAAAGGATATGTGTATCAATGAGAATGTGTTCACGGATCAGAGTGTGACAAGTCATGGTGAGAAGAGGGAAGGGTACGCTCTAGTTGGACGGCGGGTATAAGTTCAGTTGTTGGGGTTGGGATTGCTATTGTGATTCTTGGGTTATGCGTGGGAATAGCTTGCAGAGTGCTGGGGCGTTCTTTATGGATCCTAAGTTCGTAAGTTTCGATGACAATAGGCGTAACTGGACACGTTGATTACACCCCCTTTAAAACATCTTATCACGATACTTATACAGCGAGCCATAACAATTCCAACCAAGCTATCAACGACTGGAAAAACACCGGTATAGGTATCAGCCCGAGATTATTCACATGATATAGCCCTTGATCCATTTATCATTCCTATACGCCCTGACACCCTAGCCAGAAGAGCAAACCCAACAGCCTCAATACTAACAACTACGCACTGAGCGGCAACTATCTTCACTCAAACGCCAGAAAACTAGAAATGCCAACCCTGCCTATACCGCGGACGCTCCCGGGGGACCAAAATCATGAACTATTCGTAAAAAACTTGGTAATCTTCTGCGTCCCGGCCTGCTTCGGTTTGGCGGGGCTCTTGGTGCCGTTGCTCGTGGCGCTGATCTTGGGCCTTCCGCCGCCCTTCGCAGGCGATGTATGGGACTTCGTCGTGTTCACTTTGGTGGTATGCGCCCTCTTCTTCGTCGGCCCGATCTCGGCGGCCTCATCATCATCCACGGCCTGTCTCTTCACTCCCTTGATAGGTTTGCCTTGATAAGCGTTGAGTTCCTTTCCCCCGTCTTCTAATTTCACTCCGGAGTCGTCTTCAACAAATCCCTCGTCGCTCTTGATCCGGATCTCGGGTTGTTCCTCCTCCCTCTTCTTGGCAGACGACTGCCCCTCCTTTTTCGCGCTTCCGCCGCCCTTCTTCGCCGTAGCGGCGGCAAAGAAGTTCGCGATGTTGTTCTTGTTCTCCTTGCTGTCGAGCGGGATGATGAAGGACGGCGAGTTATTGCCGACCTTGCCGACTTCCTTGCTGACGGGGTAGACGTCGAGCTCGCCCTCGAAGGGCCGCAGGAGCGCCTGCAGCTCCGCGGACCACTCGTGGCGCCCGGGGTCGAGCCAGGTGCGCAGCGCGTCCGAGCCGTTCTCCAGGATGACGGGCATGCGGTCGTGGAGGAATCTGAGCTGCTTGTTCGATTCCGTCGTGATGATGGTGTACGTATAATTCTTTCGGCTCTCGTCGTCTGGGTCGAGAAGAGAGTCCTGTGCGTTAGCATAGTCGTTGTTATAAATGCCCCGGGCCGCGACACAGACAAGCCCGGTCCAGGAGTGAGGGAGCGGGCTACTTACCACCCTCGTACTGCACCACGTCCCACAGGCCGGCGAAGCACACTGCGACATCGGGAGTCAGTAATCGTTCATTCAAGTAAATTAGGCGAGTAATCAAGAGTAATAAGGCATGGTTCAAGAATTACAAACCCCTAGAACGCGCCCATCGGGCAATTCGTGTCCCTGAACCATGTAGGAAGAAATGAGGGGATTAGGGAAGAAATGAGCACCAATAAAATTGCTTACTGAGCTTGCCGTCCTTCCTCTTGACGAAGTGCGGTATCTTCTCGCGCCCGCCGTCCTTCTTCAGCCACTCGTAGAAGCCCTGGGCGACGACGACGCAGCGCTTGCGCGCCTTCATCGAGGCCCACATGCCGCCGGCCTGCGCCAGCGAGTCGTCACGGCAGTTGATGGTCTTCAGGACGGAGCCGTAGTCCGGGCCGCGCTTCGTCCAGAAGGGCACGAGGCCCCACTTCATGCTCTGCAGCTTGTAGCGGGTCCCGCCGCCGTCCCGCCGTCGCCGTCCGCCACCTTCCTCCGCACCGCCGCCGTGCCGGTCACCACCGTCGCCGCCTTCGTCGCCGTCGCCGGGGGCTGCACCGCCCCTGTCGTGCGCCGCCGCGCGGTTACGCCGGGGCCCCGCGCCCCAGTCCGGCACGTCGGCGCGGTAGACGATGCCGTGGTAGCCGGGGGCGAAGTTGTAGCTCTGTCTGGGGGCGCCGGACGCGTAATTATTACCGCCCGCCTCATCCCCGTCGTTGTCGTCGGGGGCCTCGTCGATGGGCATGCCGTCGTCCTCCAGCAGCTGGCGGACCTGCGCCAGGCGCTGTTTTTAGGTTTGCGGACTCGTCAGCCTTGTCTGTTCACCCACTCGTTCCGCTATCCCCACTTTTCTCTTCCTTTTGGGTAGAGCCGTGGAATGGGGGAGCCACGACTGCACCCTATGAAAGAAAACGAACAGGGACTCATCTCCGATCAGGGAGCATTCTATCTCATAACAGAAAACGAGTACGAGTGGTATGGCATAAACGCTGCTTCCATCGAGATTGCGAAGATGGAAGCAGAGTGGGGGTGCATTGATCAAGTGAAACTCACCAAGGCGATTGCGTAGCGTCCACACATTCTTATTTAATGGGTTAGAAGAACGGAACCTATAAATGCTCTACCAGGGGATTAGGTTATTCCCGTGCAGGACAGCGAGATGGGTTCACTCTGAAGGATGACAAATTGACAGTGTGTATGCCTAAGTAAAGACGACGGGCGAGTTGACCGAAGTGGCTAGTCATGACGACATTACCTAATTAGCCTTCACGCTCTCAACACGATGTCAGGTGACCACGATGAATCGCCATATGAGCTTCACCAATCAGTGCACTCAACGGCCGCGAATCATACCGATTTTTCTGGCACACGCTACGGCGCTCCAGCCTCCGAGGTACATTATCATGACCGGTTTGAAAAAGTCGGGTTTATTTTTTTTGCTCCTTCGTCGTAAATACTAGGTAGGGTTGCTTCACATGCACCATGGATGGTGCTCACTCAGCGCCATTATCTTGGAAAGGGCTGGTTTTGCATTGTGGAAATGGCAAAGCATCCCATTCCGTAACGAGTAATTCCGTGAAACCATTCCACGCCAAACCATGCATAAATCAGTATCGAGGCAGAACAATGCCCTTCCAGTTGCAGACTGCCCTCATGATACATCGGAAGAGACCTGACGCAAGACCAACCCAAAGCCAAGCACCGTTTAAACCTTGAAACCTCTCGATCGTCTGCGGCCACGAGCCTTCTCGAACTTGCGGCCCTTGGACTGCACATAGGGTTTCTAAAATACTGATCAGCATCGTGCACCAAGGAACCTGTCGTGGGTATGCGCACCTTGTGCTTGTGAGGGCCCATGCCGAAGTGCTTCACAGCCTCACGGGCGTTCTTGGGACCACGGAGCAGCAGGGTGTTGCTTCCAGTGGGCGCACGCAGAGCCAGCTGGTCCAGGGTCAGGGCCTCACCACCGGCCGCGAGGATGCGGCTTCGGGCCGTAGCGGTAAACCGCAGAGCGGCGATGGTCATCTTGGGGACCTCGAGAAGGCGGTTGTCGTCAGTAATAGTGCCGACAACGACAACGGTCTTGTCCTCCTGGCCCTTGGTGATCTGGCCCTTGACGCGGGAGAGGGAAACGGGAGGTCGGTTCATCTGAGAGAATGGTTTGTCAGCACGTATGGCGTGACATGGGCGGGATACGGGTTCCTAGTCTTACGCGGGACATGAACAGTCGGCGGAGAATGACCTTGTTGAAGTTCGAGTCGGTTCGGCCTGCATGTCGAAGAAGTCCATTAGCATGCTTATATCATTTCGCAAACCAGTCGGGAACAGTCCAACATGAAAGTAGAGGATTTTTAGCACTCACGAGCGAGGAAAGCGTACAGCTTCACTAGCAGCTTGAGGTAGACATTGTCGCTCTTGGGCGCCTTGCGGTGAGTGCTGCGCACGTGGTGGCGGTCGAGATCGATACCTATTCAGAGCGGAAAAAGCCACCGTCAGCTTTTTTTGTTCATGCATGCTCTTTCGGGAGACCATCATCCAACGCGAGGCTGGATGGGGTTTTCTTCCCATTTGCGCAAAGAACGAGAATCTGGTGGTTGGCAACCGCAAGTAGGCAAAGCGCGACGAGAGATTGCCAATCCACCAGGTCATCGATTCTTCACTTGCACACGAAGACTCCAAATAGATTGAACGTACCCATCTTGCCGGCGACTATGGGGTTTTGGCTGTTGTCGTGGAGGTTAGTAGTTCGTGATTGGGAAGATCGAAAGTCTTAGGAGTGGAACCCTCTCAAAAAGTTTCAAGGCCAAAGCAAGAATTCGCTACGAATTGTGCGAGTGGGCGGTGACAGCTGGCAGTTTATTAGGGTTGGCTGCTGCTGAGTAGAGAGAGTCGAGACCTGTGCCTGAACTGCCCATGTGGCTAAGCTGGTTGTGGCAGTGGAGGGTGGGGTTATCGGGGCTGGTGCTTTTCAGACGAAACATTAACGCCCAGTTGATCACGGGGAACCTCGGTCCATATATGCGAAACGCATCGTTATGGTGTTCATTTTTTATTGTATTTGGAAGGTACCTACTGCCTATAGCTCTGTGGCACCCTGATTTATACAAAGTTTTTGCTACGGACAAGATCCTGCCTGCTCTAGACCATCTATCGCTGCTCTCATGTACCGTCCTCGGTATTTGCTGATGCTGAAGCCCCCGTTTCCGCTGCCAGTGAGTCCAAAATGCTTTCTGCTGCTGCTAGTAGAGCCGCATTCATGTTCTATGTGTCTTTGTCTAAACCTCCCTCTATGATGATACCGCTCCCTTCCCAAGGATATCGCAGGTTGACGCGCTCTCCCCGAATCGTAATCAGCAATGTCACGGGTCCGTGTCATTCTGCGCTGCTGATCGCCAACACCTTCGTCGGGCTCTGCTGAAAAATCACAGAACTATCATTAATTGGTGAAGCTGTCCCTCGGTTTTATAAGGCGACAGGTTCGAGTGGCTTCAGGCCAACCAAGAAATCCCGTGTCATTTCAAAGCTGAGCCAGTTGGCCGCCATGCTGGGTGCGACCTTAAGCAAATTTGGGAACAGGCCCTTGTACAAGCCCCGGATGCCTTCCTGGGTGACTATAACTTTGACGGCGTCCCCGATGGACTTGTACTGATAACCCATGCCCGACATGGTGTTGATCTGGAACCTTCGACGTAATACATCGCTGTGCGGGAACAGACGTCAGTCCTGGGACTTCTGTTCTAGTTCTACTCAACTTACAATGGGTATGTGCAAGTCTGGGCGACCGCGCCAGATACGGCACCTGCGAGGAGTTTCCGTCCTGCATTAGGGTTCTGGTCACCTTCGGGTGTCAAGTATTTCCGGACAAACTCATATGTCATGAAGTTCAACCCGACCTGTAAGTAGTGTGAGCACCACCGTATAGTCCCCCCCGGGAAAAGCACTGGTCTGGGATCTAGAACATACGTATGGAGCAACCCCGGCAACGGTAGGGATTATACCCCGATATAACGCAGCCATACCTCCCTCTTCTTTGTACATCGTTGCCATGGTAGTCCACATGCCCGGGAGCTTTCCGTCTTTCGGTTTATTGGCAAGAGCAGCAAATGACGCCGAATGTATAGATAACCGCGTACGCACGATGTCTAGAGGATACGTAAAAAAGACCGAGGTAATGCCCGCAATGCCTCCACACACTAGTCTCTCGAGCGGTGACAAAGGAGCTCCGGGATATTTCTCGAAGAACTTCTAGAAGGCACTGGTCAGTCACCAGACGACAATAGCCTTGAGCATGTTGCGCGAGTGGAGTGGACCATCTCTAGACGCAAAGACGGGCGCGAATGACGATCGACTTACCCGCTTGTAGAGGTTGTAACTGCCGAACTGAACAGCAGAGTATGGGACTATGCGGATGCAGTTGGTTCCATTGCCAGCCATGAAGCCTCTCCAGCCTTCCTCTCTCCACATCTTCGCAAGCGCCTTTCCCACCGACAACTTGTACTCATTGTGGCCAGCGCTCTGGACTTGGAATAGGATCTTGAGGCGCTCGAGAGGGGAGACGACGGTCCGAGAAACAGCACCCGCCACTCCGCCGGCGGCAAAGGCTGCGACTACCGGTTGGGAAACGAATTCACGGAACTGTTCGGTTCTGTTGCTCGGGCCATACTTGGCCTTAATGGCATCTTCGGGACTCTAAAGGGTTGACGTTAGCTGCTATCACCGGACAAGTACGGCCACCCGGGCGCGCTTCAAGAGTTTCAACGGGCTAAGTCAGAGAAAGAAACACCTACCGTCGCCATATTGATACGCCAGCCAAGCAAGAAGGTCCGGCGGGGCTTGCGACGTGGGAGTGAACGGAGAAAGGGGGTTGCGTCGCACGGAAGTTGCGCAAGGACGTCGACGTCGCACAGCAGGTGCAAGATGACATCTAATGCTCTCAAGAAACATATATTGCGCTGGATAAGTATAGTAGGATGCGGCTATCTCTACGCGAGGCTCTCATCGAAGTTGCCCCGTTGCTTGCGAAGACATAGCTGGAACTTGGTAGAAGGTCGCAATATTCAAGGCGAGCGAGAATACGTCGATTAAGATGTGCTTTTCACAAATTGGTCGCACAGTTTTCCAGGTGAGGCGCTCGTCGGTCGAATGCGAAAATCGGATGGAAATTTTAATTAAGGCTAGAGAAGAGACCGCCGTTTAAGCCAAGAGGAGAGGAGAGGATGGGGTTGTCAGTGCCGTAAGCTGTTAGTCGACAAGTAATCAAAGGGAGGGACCCGGCACAAAAATTGAATGTCGAGGGTATCTGGGGGCTGCTAAGGGCATTCAATGGCCACGGGATTGGAAGATATGAAGTCAAATGATGGCAGAACAGAATTGCGAGAAAAGTCAGATGGAGATGTTGGTGTCGGCGTTGGCCTCAACCGCAAAGCTACATCAATGGCACTAACGTATACTACCCAGTAATGTAGGTAGTAAGCATAAGTATATTTTATTATAGATTATCGAATAATGAGGATGCGCACCATTGGACTATAGCCGGCTAATGCACTGTGGACCTGTCTCTCATTGGTCTACACGGATGTATACATATATACATCCATCCATCCATCCATACATACATACATACATACACTCAGAAAGATACATCTGTTAGGAATGTATAAGAACTAAAGGTCACGGTAACCGCTCACATGTGTGTATCCAAGCGCATCGTGAGACTTATAGCGCGATCAAACCCAGATACTACTTATCACGAGAGCAGGCAGGTTGTTCTTAAGGTCAATATTTAACGGTAGAGGGATCTGCATGCATTAAGTAACATGAGGCTCCTCAAGCGTTGAAAGAGAAATTGGGTCTAGAAGACGAAAATGTTCGGTAAAGGTTATAACGGAGTCGCAGTATGAAATCTCGGCATACCCCCCATGCAAGTCTCGCTACTGTTGGTCCCGGCCCGGTGCTTTTTCGCTACATCATAATATTTTAGAGCAGTGCAAGCTTAGTTGCCGTTAATAGCCTTTCGCTTCATTTTTGAGTCGATTTATGGCTGCATACGTATTAAGTAGGGACATTCACGATTACCTCCATTGTTTGACGGCGATGGTTGGTGGATTACCTAACTGCATTGCAGGATGCCGGAGAAATACAAGAAACTCAAAAAAAGGGGGTGGGACGGCCTAGGTCTTTACATGCGGACTGAGATCGTCCGCATCGCGTAACAAGCTGACATACTAAGGCGTCTCGGCTGCATCTCGTTCACCATGCTCAATTACCCATCGTTTTCTCTCACTACACCCCAAAGCAGCATTAATAAAAAAGATATAGAAGATTAGAATACGCTGAGAGCTACAATATAATTATTATCTAGCTGGTCCACGCTACGGGAAAATTAGGACCCAACCCTGTACGGTTGGCCAATACCTAGAGAATCTTGATGGCCTACGAGAATCGAACCTGCATCTTCGCCTTCCGTCTCGAGCCAGAAAGCTCGCGATTGTATATCGGTTCCGAATCGAAAACTAAAAGATGAGTGGCAGCTCAACGTGAGAAACGCATAAACCAACGCCCAGGACGACGAGTAGTAAAACATTTTCGCCCAGACGCAATCCAGATGCCGAACCCGACCAGAGACGTCCAGATATACTTATCACTCCGCAACATCCAGGTCATCGTGCTGGGGAGGGGGACTGTCAAGAGCTGAAATACCGTTTAGCGGGCACTTCACAAATGCTAGGTCTGTAACTAACTCACCCTTACGATCATCGCCGTTAGCACCGTTGTCACGGCGGTCACGGTCGTCTCTATCCTCCTTGATATCCCGGTCACTGATGATTCAGAGCGTTAGCTTTCGTTAACCATAGATGCCAGGAGCATGGGGTGCCTACCGAGGGTCTGGGCTACGGGAACGATCGCGAGTATCGCGACGATCCCGGTCGTAATCCCGCTCACGGTCGTAATCCCGGTCCCGGTCGCGGTCGCGGCGGTCATCCTTGCGAGGAGAGTAGTCTCGGGTGCTGCGGCGAGGAGAGGGAGAGCGACCGCGGCGGGGGGTCCGTCTACCACTGTCGCGTCGGTCACGGTCACGGCCAGAGTCGAAACGCCATGATGCCGAGGGAGGAGTACGAGCCCACTATTGCCTCGTTAGATCCAAGTGCGATAGCCGAGAGATGCAGACAGACTTACCTCGATCTTCAGGATGTCATCACGGCCGATACGCTTGTTATGCATCTCGTGGTACGCGTCATCGGCATCCCGACGATCCTCGTACTCAACGAACGCGAAGCTATCATAGATGGATCAGCAATCGGTTAATGGATAAGCGACTGTAGGTTTTACTCACAGCCTGCTGCTGGCAGAGCGAGGCGCGGGAATGTCGCACCGGACAAGGCGGCCATAGCTATAAAGAGATTTGCATGTCAGTGATCGCCAAAACGAAGTATGAACCTTCCCAGTGATAGTTCGCATCGGTTTCGTAGAGCTCTCGAAATCCGCGACGAGGTTGACATGCGGTCCGTACGAGGCTCTCAAGGAGATGGTGTACGACCGCTCGATCGAAGAGGAGGCAACTGATATGGAGATGAAGGGCGAGGGAGGTGTGAGCGTAGTAAAGGAGACGCCGAATCGGGGAGGACTCGACGAAGCCGAGGACGTAGGGGGACGCGAGGTCGAATGGGGGTTTGTTTGGTTAGGACGAGGAGAGGAGTAAGGCGATATCAAAAGCCGCATCGGGACGACGGTCGATCGATCTCACCGGCGAGGATAGTTGACATACCGTTCGAATTCGTAGGCGAGGTCGCGAGCACGCGTACCGTGACTGAAACCAGTCACGTAGAGGGTAGTACCGCCACGAGACATGATGATGACGATGAATTACTGAGAATGATGACAGAAGAATTCAGAAGGGGACGGAAAAGATGGTAAGGGGACGAGAAAACGATATGCAGTTTCCCACTTCCCAACGGAAGGAAACAATCAGTGGTGCCAGAACGAATAACAACAGTGTCTGAGTCTCCACAATAGCAACGAGTTGATGTTGGCAATGGATGGATAATGATGAAGTCCACCGAATGGATGGAGTTGAAAAGGTTAGATGTAGCCAGGAGCGTCAGTCACCTGATTAAGTAAATTTGTTAATTAAGGAAGCGGCAAATGTAGTTTTTCCGGGCTGGTGCTGACGCCTTTTAGTGGCTCGTGCACAAAGACAGAACACCCTTTAGGCTTCCGCGTATTATGTAATAGTGGACACTACCTAGCGAAGTAAGAGACGGCGAAATAGATATCAAGGTTGACGGCGTAGAAATCTCCCAAGGGCGCCAACAGGTCACACAATAATCGGTAGCTGCATTTTGTGTCCGGCTTTTGGAATAAAATAGGAATTTCATACCAAGCTAAATAACACCAAATCAACGTTCTATGGAGTACATTGCTCTTTTAAGTTAGCGTCATTGCCGCTACGACCTTCTGGCACCCGGGGAGATATCGTAACATCAAAAATACAGAGAAACTTGTAGGGGTAGGTTACCTTCGGGAGGTGTAGTTCCTGCAGTTGGGCATGACCTAGTCATCACACTGATAAATGAGGAGTTCTAAAGTACACTGAGCAGCTTTGATGAAGTTTGTGGCCGTTTGCCCATCTTCTTGAATAGTGAGTACCTAGTAGCTAAACGTGGAGCATGCGATATTGTTGACATACAACGAATAAGTCTTGGCTGTAGAACCTGACCAAAGCCTGACCCACACGAGACATCTGGTGCTTACACAGATTAAATATGAAAGCCTTGATGCAAGCCTAGGACCTCAAAGCTCTGTTCGCTCCCCGCTGCCAAAGTTCCCGTTCCCGCGGAGGGAAGTAGAATAGGGGCTAACATGGACTGGCGGGGGTTTGTCTCGGATCAGTGATCAAGAATTTAACTGTCCATAGGGGCGGGTGTGATATCTGCACGATGGAGACAGTGCCCCCCAAAAAGGGGCCCACAATAGGTTGGCCACCAGCTAACTAGCATGGCCGATGAAGCTGCGGGCCAAGTAAGCGTGCTTCGAATCGGTTCGGTAACGACTCGGGGGGCATGTATTAGGCTCTGAACAAATAGAAAAGAAAAGGAAACCCTAGAACAGCGATAAATGCTGTGACGACGGAGGCAGATTCTTTAGCTTCGTCTCCGCATTCCTCATAATAGCGTCCGTATACTGCTCTGGGTCCTAACTGGAAATAGGAAACAAGACCGGCAAATGCGTACTACTAAATAGTGAGATCTAAATACACGGTACCCCCGGGATCCGGGCTCGGGGCCAAGTGGGTCATTGGTGCCGGGTGAGGGAAGACTTTCGGGCGGGCGACTACCCAGGTACTCATTCCAAGATCGCCTAGCGTCATTCGGGCCTCTCAATAACTCATCTGGTCTTCCCCTAGGCGGCATGTTAGTTTCTAGGCACCTCTCCATATCAACATAACGTTGATCAGAGAATGACAACCTCGAGTCATGCTTCGGATGTCGTCGAACACATCGGTGCGATACCCTGTGCCATCACGGCCGCTGATACGACGTACAGGAGAGCCCATGTAGCAATAGTAAATTGCCTACGTGTCGAACAAGTGCATACTCTCAATACAGTCTAAAGTTCATCCGATTCCGTAACATCAAGCACAGGAACGCAAGCAGAAGGATAGCTACTTGTGGTTTTTTTGATGGATGAATCGCCCTCATATTAATTGCTATGTATGAGTGGCCCAAGCTAAAGTCAAGCTGCATTGAAGGAGCAACATTCTTCATTCCTTCCATCCTGCTTCACGAGATGCAATTTTAAAAGTCTAAACAGACTGCCCATTCGAAATATGCTGCAGTGTACTCATACGACAACGCCGTTTGCTATGCCGATGCAATGCTCCAACTCCGGAACCCGGGAGCCCACCTTTCCTCCACATCGGATCCGTACGTACGCACGGTGTAGGGTAAATAAGACGGATACCTCCATGCGCGGAAATGACTCGAGACCGTCTCGTATGCCGAGCACACCATCACGCATATGTCTGATGAGATACGTAGATGCATTCGCGTATGCTCCACGATAATGGCGACTACCAATTCCGTGGCGCGCATACAGAATAACCAGGCTTGCGCAATGGCATGATGGGGGGGCCCGGATCCCGCGACCCAGATAACGTGTGAATGGAGACCCTCAATCGTACGTTTTCGTTGGACAGACGGTGCCACCCAACGGCAAATGTCAAAGTGGTATCATTTCCCTTCCCTCCCAGCCCAACCGAACTCCGTGGGTAAATAAAACGACAAATACGATGAATGGGGCGCCGGAACAATATTATCCCCCCCCAAAACGAATTGATGGCAGGATCCCGTCATGTACTGGCCGACCGCTCTACTACTAGTGTAGATGTCTAGTCACCTAGTGACCTCCCCACCTCCAATTCGAACTTGGCGACGTGCGCGACATGGGCGGGGATCCGCTTGCGTCGCTGCGGTCACTATCCATGGAGCGCTTCTCAGGCGACGGCGAGCGGCTGCTGCTCGTGTATCGCGCCGTGTATGTAGAGGTCGACTGGGTGTTAGCGGGCTCCGGGGAGACTCGGCGCGTCTGCCACGACTTGTAGATCTCCTTGCACAGATGTGCGGACATGGTATAGGTGGGCGACATCTTTGTAGTATAGGTAGTGATGTTTGGTCTCGCCTGGTGTTATTCGAGGATATGAGAGGTATCCGATGCGAGACAGGATGAACAGAGCGTCAACTCCAACTTTGTAGCACACTTGTAAGGTCTATTGGGCGGGTTGGGAGTCGGGTGGACAAAAGCTGTGCGGTGTGGAGATGCCTGGGTCTTTAAGTATGCGTGATATGTCGGAGGATGCGAATAGGATGAATACAGTAAGAATTAGCAAGAAAATGAAATATTTTTAGGAACAGAAGGGAAAGAAAGCAAGAAGGTCTTATTTGATTGTTGAGATGCTAGACATTAGGTACCGTACCTACCAGCTTGGACCCTTAACGGAGATGTGTGTCGGTGTCCGGCCAGATCCTACTCTGGAAACTCTGGGGAGGATCAACACGAGTTCTGACACCCTGCAGGCCACACCCTCCAGGTAGATAGAGACCTACCGTAGGTAGCCTAGGTAGCCTGACAGCTGCCTGGGTAGCCTGTCAAGGCTTTGGGATTCCAGGAACCCAGTCGGCCGCGCCCGTTGGGTTTACTACTAGCACACTACCGAAGCTGCCAATCCACGAATCAGAGCCGCTGTAATTGTGATTACCACCGTTGTAAGCAGAAAAATCCGCATGCGGACTGGTCCAACTTAATCCTAGTCGTATGACGATCGACTCATCGGCGGCCTGCGCATCTAGATTTTACCGGGATTTCGAATCATATCTTAGAGCTAAGCCTTAAACCTTCCGTCCGTATCACGCGATCTCCCCTAACACATACGAATATTGCGTACCTTCCATTCAAGGTTCAGCTTGTGTCGGTGTGACGCTGCGGCAAGTAACAACTATGAGCCTGTCCTAGACACAACTTGGTTTGTCTGTCCATTATGGGGATTGGGGTTTCAAAGAGATTCCGTCTTCAGGAGATGAATAGTCACTGTGTCAGAATCTCGGTCTCCTGCGGACGAGTCGTCCACAATTTAGCCACGTATTTTATCTGGGTACGGGCAGCAACCGGCCGAGCCGTTGGCCCAAGCCGGATTCAAGCTCCGGCGTCGATTTGCCTCCATTTCGACTGAGTCGCCCGAATAGAACATTCTATGGCTTGAGGCATAGAAGGTTGAATTAGATCCTTTAATCCTGTGCCTGGCTATGGCTGCTCCACGTTCAGCCGTATCACCCAGCTAAACGCCGAAAAGTCCGTTAAGCTTTGTATCTTGCAAGCTGCAAGTCGCGTTGAAAGCACCCATTTAAGTTTAGGGTTGGTAGCAGCTAGCCAGGTGTGCTATCATTTTCAGTGTTGTTGCCCTCTTCGTAACGGACTGAGGAACAAAGAGAGTGGAACGAATGGTTAAGTATTGTGTCGTCCATCCGCTGCCCTAGAAACCGATTTCCGCATTGGAATTTTAGCGCGTCCTAGAATGGAAAAGGTAAAGGCAAGCACAGTATGTGGCCCGTGCGTATCCTAGGCCCCCTGCCAATTTCTATGGCTCGTCCAAGACTTGGCAATGCCCCGAAGCCCCTGGAAGCCCCTAGTTCTTGATCTGGCTTTATCGTTGACGTTATGGCCAACCTTATCGTCAACCCAGCTGCCTTATGCCAACCTGGCTATCCATTAACCTGGAAGCCCTAAGCCCTGGAACAGCCTTTAAAACAAGGCTTATTGTGCTGCGACGCCCTCGTAAGCCGAGGGGCACGAGACGCGCGATCCAATGCGCCAGTACTTTGGAGCAAGCAGAGTGCTCCGAAGGCGGCGAGCAGCCTCTCGTGTTATATTCAGCCAACAAGTTCACCTGAGACAGGAGGCCAGCACTTTGGAGCAAGCAGAGTGCGCCGAAGGCGGCGAGCAGCCTCTCGTGTTTTATTCAGCCAACAAGTGCACCTGAGACAGGAGGCCAGGATTGTTGGAGAGCTTCCATTCGTAATTTATATGGAGGCGATTGATTGGATGCCTGCAGGCTATTGTCCAGCCATATTCACTTAGGCGCGCGGGTAGGGGATTCTCAGCCTTCTCACGAAACCTAGTTGGTGCAATGGTAGTCCATTAAGGCTGAAGGGTTAGGGACCCAAGCTCACCTTCTTTGGCTGCCAGCATGCGCATATAAGTCAAACATCCAAATATCTGTTTCTCGTCCGATTGCTGATAAAAACGAAAGTCGTGATGGTGCCTGGTGCTCTTCGAATTTCAATACATTTTATTAACTCACTCGTTTTCTTCCCTTTTCAATCTGTAACGAAATCTCTGTACCTATGTCGTCGATAACCAGTGCAGCGGCGAGGAAGGCGATTGCACGCGGGCTAGTGCAGAAGATCGCTAAAGAGCATGGCTACATCCGTGAAGAGACATACGCTAAGATGGATGAAGAGACGCGCCGCGAAGTGGCGAATGCTCAGTTCACGAAGGACTCGATGATTGGCGCTAGCATCATCACGTAAGACTCTATGTCCTGCCTCTGATGTTTTGTTGTGGGGGGACTAATTGAACAAGCTTGGCGAAGAACCTGTATTCTAAAGATCTCCGATTCATCTTCGAACTGCTCCAGAATGCAGACGATAACTACTTCTCCAATGCAGCAGCACTCGATGTTGTACCGTACGTGTCTTTCCGGCTACACGAAGACCGCGTCGTTGTTGAATGCAATGAAGATGGATTCAGCGAGGCTCATATACGGGCACTCTGTAATGTCGGCAAGAGTTCCAAGACAGGAGCCCAGGGTTACGTTGGGGAGACGGGCATCGGCTTTAGGTCGGTGTTCAAGGTAGCCTGGAAAGTCCACATTCAGTCTGGAGACTATTCCTTCACCCTCAAACATAGGAAGGGGGACTCAGGAATGGGCATGATTTCCCCGGAGTGGCAAGAACCAGCTGAAGAGCTGGCGGGACCGTTGACTAGAATGACGTTGTACTTGCATGGCAAAGATGACGCCGGCTACGAAGAAACGCAGCGTCGAACCATTGCAGCCCAACTGAATGAGCTCCAACCTGTGATGCTCCTTTTCCGTGAGCAACTTTCAGAGTTTATTCTTACCCTTTGTTTCTTAGTTAAAAGGCACGAATTTCCTGTATAGGTCATTCGGGAGTTTATAGCCCCGGAAACATGGCTAATGACTCCCAACGGATAGAGGAGATACTGACTTTGGATGTTGCAGTGAAGAAGTTAAAGCGAATCGAAGTTTACTTCCACGATGAGAATGGAGTTGAGACGGCGTCGTCTATCATTTCAGCTCATAATGCCGGGCGACCTAGTCGACATATGCTAGAAAAATTGGACAACAAGAACGGGAACATCGAACGGACACAGCGGATGTACCATGTTGTCGAGACTCTGGCGAGGAATCTACCCCGGAATGAGAACAGGGGGTATTCGGCTCAGGAAGAGGCATCTAAAACGTACAGCACAGCTCCAGTTGTCCTCGCTTTCCCTCTCACGAACGATGACGTCCCCTTCGTTGAACCTCAGGAAGTCTTTGCATTTTTGCCCGTCCGTCGCGTTGGATTCAATGTAAGTCTAGCTCGAATTGTGTCAAAGGGAATACAATCTCACAGCGGACACAGTTCTTGATACATAGCGACTTTGTCACACAAGCTAACCGAGAAGATATCGTAACGACCTCGTCGCGAAACCTCCATCTTCTTGATGGCCTGGCTGAAGCATTTGTCATTGCCATGAGAGAGCTATGTCAACATCCGACGCTGAAATATCGGTGGATGAGGTACCTCCCCAATCTTTCAGGATATCCATGGGATCCCTTCTGGTGGAAACTCGTGGATAAGATATATTACCGTATACGCGGCGAAGAGATTTTGATCTTGCGCGATTCCGCAAGCGTGAAGAAAATCGAAGAGGCTAGGCGACTCACCATTTGGACGAGTGACAAACACGGCAGACCCCTGTTCGAAGACCTCCCGGGACAAAGTGCGTGTTATCTCTCTCCCAGCTACGAGGATGGAGAACTTGATATCTTAAAGGGCTTCGGACTCCAGTGCATGACCCAGAACGAGCTACATGACAGAGTGGAGCATGATCTTTCGGGGAGGACATCCAGAATGCGGTCTCCAGAGACTGATGACGATTGGCATGAACGGGCTGCCCGCTGTTTAAACCTACCTTTTGAACGGGGATGGAATAATCGTATGTCTGAGGTCAACGGATTCAAGCTTATTCCTCTGACGAAGGGTCAGTGGGTGAGCGCAAACAAGTCTCCCGTCTACTTCCCAACCACGGCAAACGGTTTTCCTATCCCTGGGGGTCTCGGACTTGCGCTTGTTGACCCTCACGCCGCCGGGCTGAAAAATCGAAGGCAATTGTTCACTTCTCTGGGGGTGAAGTACGCTCCAGTGGACGACATCCGTAACAGAGTCCTTCAGAAGTACAAAACTACAGATCTTGTCGAGCTAGACCTAGAAACTTCGCTCACTCACCTGAGATTCCTCTACCTTACACACGAGAAGAATCACGAGCCTGGCACATGGTCCACTGAGTTGGGACTATGTGATACGGACGGGGTTATGCATTCCACAGCACATCGTTTCTATATGGTGAACAAGAAACGGTACGGACTTTGGGGACTGGTCAGTGGAGTGCAGAACTATTTCAGATTTGACGATGTACATTTCGTCAATGAAGGATATTTCATAAACACCCCCGAAAAACCCGAGCAACATAGCCTAACGTGGAAAGAGTGGTTCAAGAAACACCTAGGCGTCCTGACATACCCGTGTCTCGTTCATACCGACCATGATGAGCTTTCGGAGGAGTGTCGTTTTATTGCACAATATCTCCCTGGTGAATTTCTTGGCTTCCTAAGCCATGTTTGGAATGCCCAAGGAGCCGCGATAGAGTGCAAACCCAACCTGATCGAGGAGTTGAAGGCATTTGAGGTACCATGCCGGCGGGAGCAAGCGATGCACCTCTCCGGAACGCACCTTCCCTTGCAGACCCTGCTCGAGAAGAGCGACAAATTCATGCGACACAACGAGGCTTTCCCGTTTCTATGTCTCCAGGAGAACTTGCACAATGCTCACCTGGCCGCTAAATGGGATTTTTTGACTGTTCTTGGTGTTAAAAAGGATGCCAACCTTCAATTCTATCTCGATATCCTACGTTATATCCAAGAAGGCAACCTCAATGCATCAGACCTCACCCACCCTGCACGAGTTTTACTTTTGTATATCCATCTCCACGAAGAATGTGATGTCTCAAGTGACGAGAGCGAGCAGCAAACGAAAAGGAAAAACGTACAGTATGTCAATCCTGTTGTCCTAACGTAACTTACGCTGTATTGATGTCCCTATAGGGAAGCAGTTGAAAACGAGAGATGTATCTTCCTACCTTCTTGGGGAGACAGAGAGGCGTGCTGGGTCTCACCGAGCCAATGTATACTCAATGGGCCGATTGAGATACAAACCAAGTACCCGGTACTTACGAGATATAAGGACACGTTCTTGACGTACAAGGACGATCTCCTCAAACTGGAAAAGTTCTTCCGTGTTACCTTGTCTATTCCGACATGTTCATGGGAGAATATCATTGAAGAATTGAAGTTCCTGAAGGGCCGCGCTTGTACGGAATCAGGTCGGATTCGTTCCCTTTACCAGCACCTAGGCCGCATGAAGATGGATGGCAATTCTGCTGAATTAGTAAAGTAAGAGATATATTCCCCTTAGCACGGATTGTGACTATCTAACCGGTGCCGAAACAGGCTTGCGTTCGAAGTCGAAGCTCTGATACTCGCTGGCTCCGGCGAGATAACTTGGTGTAGACCCTCTCAATGCCTATGGTCTCTTCCGATGCCAATTCGGGGCAAAGTCAATTTGAGCACTGAGTACGATGCGGACTTTGAGCAATTCTTTGTCGACATTCTCGGCGTACGGAGACTTGAGGCTGGTATCGTCTACAGTGAGCTACTAACTTTGAGTGCCGAGGAAGCCACTGTGACGCATGTCAAAAACCTTATGTGGATCTTGAACTCGCAGCTTGAGGTGGAGCTATTAGGTTGTTCACCTCAGAACCTGTTGCGGCGCCCCATTCTACCCGTCAGAGGCGTCGACGGTCGGGTGAGCCTCCAACCAGGAGATGCAGAGTTTGCCATTGTCGATCGGAAAAGACTCGGCGAGATCTTCCATGATAACATTCCATTTCTCGACTTTACCATCAACGAGATCTGCCAACTCAAACCTCTCCTCATGTGGGCATCACTTGAAGACCGGTATTTGTCACGTCGGGTCAGAAAAACTTCTGCTCTAGAGTCGCGCGGCGCGTTCTCCATCTCCGAACCCAGGCAAGACATCAGAAGGAAGGCCTGTGGGTTATTACGGTATCATTGCCCTATTCCTACTGCTTATTCGTGGATGCATTGAGTGGAACCCTGGCTAATGTGACTCTTGTTCAGAATCGCCGTCCATTTTAAGAGTCCACGAGTTACAGGTGATGGGCGCGAGCTCTACAATTTGTTTCGCAATTCGCAGACACTTGAGACAGCAATGATATCAACAACACTCTCGATTGTTATGCAGGGTACGGAAGTAGTCTCAAAGGATGTCGATCAAGGCGAGCTGCATATCGAGGATGATGCCGAGGGGTTGAGGATATACGTCCCACATGATGAGGATCTGCGGGACACCTGCTTCCATTCTAACCTCCCAAGATGTTTAATGGCATGGATAATGGGACAAGACGGGACGCGGAACGATGCACAACTTGATCCCAGCGCGATTGCGGCTGTTAAGAGCATCCTACCTGCCAAAGCCTCCTCCGTCCAGCGCATCCTTGACGACGAGGGGATCATCGAGGTCCATATGGGCAATGAAGACGACGCGATGGAGGTGCTGGGCGATGTTGGCAATGAAGATGAAGTGACAGAGGCACTAACCGATGATCCATTTGCACCTACAACAACACCTTCAACACCATCTGCAGCTCTACGAATACAATCATACTCCCGGGAACCGAGAACGCCTGATTTCCGCAGTCTGTCAGATAGTGAAGACGGATACGTGGAAGGCGAGACGCCAGCCACAGAATACACGCCGAACGAAAGTCGCAGATCAGCGGCGGCCAGGCGCTACTCTCATTCGCCAGGACGCTATTTGTCCCCTTCTGATTTCGCAACACGCGCTGCCGAGGCGCAACGGCGCGCGGCCAGCGAATACAGGGCGCTTTTATCGCATGTTCTGTCGGCAGCAAGGAATTACCGACTGTTAGCAGGAACATTTGACCTCAGCAGTCTTTCCGACGGACTGGAAGATGATCAAACCACCGCGAGCCGAAAGTTCAACGAAGGCGACCTGTTCGGCGCCGGCATGGCCTCCATAGAGCGCGACAAGAAGGTGGGCGCCGCCGGAGAACTCTTCGTAAGCCTACCTACTCTCAACAATTTCCGTAATAAGAGACATGGAAATTAACGGGAACTTCTCTAGGTATTCGAACTTCTCTCCTCTCTCAATCCCCCTCTCCGCGGATTTTGCCGCGATAATTGGAAGAGCACGATCCGTAGGTATGCAACAGCCCATCCGGACTATGCCAACATAAGCGACTGGAAGGGCATCGAGACTTCGGATCTCGAATACAAGGATGAAATTGGCACGCTTACCGAGGCCCTCGTGAGGCATCGGTATCTATCGAGCACCTGGAGACGGCGACCGCCGCAATACTACATCGAGGTGAAGACGACCCCTGGGCCGTGGGATACGCCCTTTTTCATGAGCCACGCGCAGTACGAGAAGGTAGGTAGCCGAAGTTCCCACTGAACCTGAAATACGCACGTCGGGGCACTAACCAACCGTTTCAGATGCGTAGGTTGTCTACTCAAGACTCGATTTACGTCATTTTCCGCGTCTCGGACCTATACAGTACCAGAGTCGGCTGCCAGATCTATGTCGACCCTCTGAGACTCGCCAATGAAGGACGCCTGATGTTCACTGCTGACCGGTGGACGGTGAAACCGCGCATCTACTACGGACCATCATAGGAACAACAGGGGAATCATATAAGGCCTGGAGACATATGTAGCTTTTGAGTCTATAAACCTGAAGGGGGCAAAAGGCAGGCCTGCTGAACCCCATTTACGGTTCAACGGAGTCGAGACAGATGGTAAGAAGATAGGCGTCGAAGTGTCAACCGGGACAAAGGGCAATTTTGAACCTGTAAATGGGACCAACGCGAAACCTGAAATAATATGTACAGTAGTCTTGAGTATTCTTGGTCGCCACGAATCAAGTCTTAAATATTTGTTATACAGATTACTACGCGCAGGGCAGTGTATGGAATAGCTAGGTACACTGACACGTATCCGCCGTATAACTTCACAAGATGAGGCAGGGGTAGACTGTTGCAGAGGTCGAAGCACCTTAACCAAGTCCACGGATCGCGCTTGCGCAATGCCGTGCGCGCAACCACCAGCCCAATCCATCTACAAGCCTCAGAGTTTGTGGCCGCCCAGTCTGCTGAGACCATCAAGGTTTGCCATGTTGAATAGATCTCTGGTGCTTCGTACAGAGAGCCTATCTTTGAAACTATGGTCTTCATTCCGCTTCTAAAGGAATTGAACGGCCACGTTTCAACCTTCCCATTGGCCTTAAGGCTTCTAAGAGAGCATGACGAAAACTATTTCAAGGCTTCGTCCTCCATTCTTGTCTAGGAAGTGCAGTCTCTTGTTCAACCGCACGTGAGTACTTTGGCGAAGGATACATGAACGAACACTGGACTTCATCACCCCAAACCATCGCCCAACGTGGAGTGTTTCGGGGAACTTTCGTTTACTAGGCGGAGCGACGGAATCTTTCCAAAAGTCAAATTTGACGTTAATCAGAATGGGCATCTCAACAGCCTCAATAACCGAGTCCGCATCAGGGCTACTCGAAGTCCCTCTGATGGCCTCTGAATGGCTGCTAGAACACCCCGAGACGCGATTGGTTCTTTTCGCCATCTAGTGGTGCCTCCTAGCATACTGGCAGGTAACCGTCTGGTCGGACCGCATAGCGTTCTCCATCAAGATCCGCCGGCACGACTGTACGAAGCACCTGGGGTACCGGAAACCCGACCCGCGGAGAAGGGGCCAGAGTGGGTACTTCGTCCCGCGGACCCTCAGTGACCGCGAGCTCGACGACGCGGTTATCGAATGATTCGGCGGCATCGGTCCGCACTTTGACACGCTGCGTCAGAACGCCCTAGAAGAATATGCGGTCGAGCAGTTGCATGAGGTGAGCAAAAGCGGCAAGCACGCTATTCCTGATTAAAGGTTGTGCCACAAAAAAGGGAAAATATGGAATCCGAATAGGACATGTTATGACTCTACGCTTAGAAGGTTGAATCAGACCCTTTACTCAGTATGAAGGGTATGTTAAGCCACTCAGTTGGGTATCCAAGCTTATCCGACGAAGGGCTGAGTGGCAGCGCACTAACAATTTTCAAAGTGTGGGTCGTTAGTTACGATCACACTGGCCAATCAGAGAGTATAAAATCTATCAGAATTTCTAATATAGGTAAGGCGATAACGCGGACCACCAATAATGTTGCTACTGCTGTTAGTTCGCCCTCCGTCGGATTTGTACGATACATATGTACAATTACTGAATGTACTCAAAGAAGTTACATCAGTATTAGTATGGTATTGCTTCTAGCGGGCCCGCGAGTACTTCACAAGGTAGTTTCATCTCGGCCTCTCACCACGTAATCCTGTCCCTGGCTATGGCTGCTCCAAGTTCAGCCGTATTAAACGCCGAAAACTCCGTTGAGCCTTGTATCTGTGATTGCAAGTGTTGTCCGAAGCACTCTCTTGGGTTCAACGTTAGGGAGGCATCGCACCCTAAAGCGGGTCAGTCTTACAAGGGTCAGCAAAGCGAATGGTGGTGGTCACACACGTAGCACCGATGGCTGTACCACTTTTCTTATCGGTCGGTAATCGACTGGTCTATCTATGTCTCTGCAAGCGTAGGAAACAGTTGCGAGACGGAGGGGGGATCCAGGACTTACGCGAAGTAAATACGAGCTTAACGTCGTAACCTCACAACACATCCGTCGCAGAATAGGGGTCACTTGCTTAGTCATCAAGCCCCAGGGAACTGTAGACGCCCCACAAGAACGTTGTTGCGGGGCTCCCACAGTATATATAGAGCTTCCTAGCCACCATTCTCTAGAGCCCGAATTATCCATGACAATTTACACTTTCCACACTCTATGCAAACTTTTCCCGCGATCAGCCTAACTGTGACAACATCCAAACGGTATTCAATTACTAGGCTCCATACGGAGTTTCGATGCTCGTATCTTGATTCTCAGCTCTAGAAGGGAATACAGACATCCCGGTATTAATAAAGCGCGGATTCTGCTGCTTATAATGGCTTTCCGTTTTCTTTTACACGTTCAGTTACCGTACTAGAGCTGCCATTGCGTCTAACAACATGCCGCGTACTACCTAGGTAGGTAGATTGATTACCTAAGATCTTTTATGTCGGCGTTCCCGTCATCGCTGGGATCTGCTATCTCTCGAACATACATTCCGTGGCTTTTTGGCATGTTAGAGACTGCCCCAGCTTCTCGCCGGCTGCCCGCTTTTATGGAAAGGGGAGATTAGTGCTAGGTCCTAGCTAAGACCCTCTCCTTGCTAGCAACTTTTATAGAGATTAATCTAGAACGCTTGGGTTAATGGGTATGATCGCGTCATTTAACGTCTAGGAGATTCGAATTAAGCACGAAAATATTATTCTAAGTAAATTTTGGAAACATTTCCCCTGCTTGTCATAAGAGCTCGCATTCGATATAACACAACTTGTTAAGAATTGCGCTATGTTCTAATCGATTCGAATACAGGAGCCAGGGTTGAAAGCACTGC
Organism: Monosporascus sp. MG133; assembly: GCA_004155925.1. Lineage (NCBI taxonomy): Eukaryota > Fungi > Ascomycota > Sordariomycetes > Xylariales > Monosporascus > Monosporascus sp. MG133. Next base: position 160,061 of record QJNX01000042.1, on the reverse strand, counting down.
AACCTAGTCCACCGCGTGGCCATAATAATGCGTCCTTGGCGCCCAATCCATCCATCCGACTTCGTCGATTACGAACATCAATCCATTTTGAAGGTGTTACGATGGACGTTATGGCCATAGTAAATGGATCGTGGCGTTCCCATATAACACCCCATGGCGCGTGCTACGGCAAAGGCGACGCGATATGGGGCGTCGCGATATAAGGTGCCGCGGTAAGTCGGACCTCCCCCTCACGCTCCACCCCCCCAACGCGCCACCCCACAACCGCGTTGCGCGTTAATCCACTTACTGATTTCTTTCCCTATAAAAGCCTTCTCAATAACGCTTTAAAAAATTTAAAAAATTATCCTCTTATTTACCAGAATCTGCGCTTTCGAACGATGTGCAGCTTTCAGCTCAATTCCGTACGGCGCAGGCGATTAAGGAAATAACTGTAACGAACCTGTCATACATCCACCTGGAGGTATGAGCAGTATCCGAAATGGGGGTCTTGATTTGCAGGTAACAATAGCACAATGAATGGGGTGTTCGTTAAAGAGATTTGCGGACTCTTCCCTCAATCGGAGAACGGTGCCTCTGATTGAAGACTTAGATTGATAGCTAAAGAGCGAAATTAAATAAGTGCTATCTACATAGGAAATTGATCGTTATATATCCATCCTGGATTCAACGAGTGTGTCGTGGATCTATATGATCTAAGTGATCTAGTTAGATCACTTAGATCACCTAGATCACTCTGGTCTTGGCGGAGGAAGCCAAGCTTTCCTCTTCCGAAGTTCAGCCGTAAGGAGCCCACACTAGGCTCCAAAGGCCAGTTTCTCCAAGACAGGAACCCCTGTTCCTGTACTGTAACAATAACGTATGGGAAATCCCTACGTTCAGCCTCTAAGGGTTACCAGGTTGATAGGCAATATATTACACGCCGTATTAATAATATACTTATACGGAAAAAGGTTAATAAGATTTAATAAAAGTTATCACAAATTTAAAAGAAAAATTTAACCTATTAAGTTATTATATAAAGTTATTTAAGTTATACGCTACCGTATTCCCGATTTTACCTTTATACCTAACGGCTTTTAATTAATAATAACAGTCTTTAATACTTAGGAAAAAAAATAAGTAACCAGTTTTTTACGGTATCATCTTAATATTAAAACCTTTAAAGATAAAACTATTAATTATAAACGTTTAAATAAAGTTTCGCTAACTTTTATTAATATATTATTTAACTGTTTCGAACTGCCTGTTATTAAAATTATCAAATAATATAACAAATATAATGCCGACGAAATCGGGATAATAAAAGGTATAAAAAAAACGTTTTCGTTTTCGGTAAAATTTTTAAAAAATTCGTACTTTTAAAAATGTTTTTAAATAGTAATAAGTTATTATTACTGCCAGCATTAATATAACATGGTAGCTAGTTTATTAGCGCTATAAACGAAGATTTTAAGCTGAAAAAAAGAAAAGAAGGAAAAAAACGTAAAGCCGTAAAATGCGTAAAGAAATATCCCCACTCTTTTTGTAACAGGTAGCTGGTTTATATAGCAGTTATCAGCTTTATATAACGGTTACTAATCTTACGGTTTAATTATAAGGCTACCGTTATATTACCCTTTTTTAAAAATTTATATACGATTAAAAAAAATATATAAATTTTTATTAATTATAAGTACCGTTTTTTTTGTCCGGTTTTTATTTTCGCGGCCTTATTATTATCGGAATAGTTTTCGTTAATTTCGTCGGTAACCGTTATACGTATTTATTTTTATAAACGAACCGGTAATTTAAATATTTCCGGATATTTCGTATAAAACCGTTTTATTACGATCGGAACGTTTTTAAAATTAATTACAGAATATTATATTTCGTCGGAATCGTAATTTTTTTATTTAACTTAATATTATAACTTTTTATAACGTCCGTTAAATTTTAATTATTTTAATTATTTTATTTCGAATTCCGGTTTATTATTAATTTTTTTAAATAACGGTAATATTTAAATTTATTAAGGTAACGGATTATCGTCGGTTTTACGTAACCGATTAATATAAAATAAATTAATTATTTTATAATTCGGTAATAAATCGAAAACGAAATTATATCCGCATTTTTTTTAAAATTTTAAAAAGTTTTATTTATTATAAATTTAAATAAATAATCGGTATTTACGTTAAAAAAATTTTTTACGGAAAAAAATTTATCGTTAATTTTAAAATTAATTAAATAACGGTTTTTATTAACTTATACTTTTTAATATTTTTACGTTTTTAACGTAACTTTTTTCGTAAACGTTTAAATATTTTTAATTTATTTAATAATTATTAATATCCGTTAAATTAATTCGGTTTTTATTTTTATTATATTTAAATTTAACGAAAATAAATTCCGGTATTTTATCTAACATAATTTTTAACGGAATTATATTAATTAATAAATATTATAATAAATTATGCATAAAATTTAATATCGGTATATATATATATTTTAATTATTTTGGTATTTATTTATATAAAAACGTAAACGTTAATTTAATTTTTAATTCGTAAATATAATAACTTTTTAAATTTATAAATATAAAACGTTTTCGTAATAATATTTTATACCGATAAATTCGTTTAATTTAACTAAAAATTAAAAAATAAATTATTTTACGTTATCGTTAATTTAAATAATAAATATTTTAAAAAAATAATATAAATATTAATAATATCGGTTAATTAAAATCTTAATAATATTAATTTTTTTACCTAATAAAATTATTATAATTTTATTAAATTTATTAATAAACGTTTATATATAATTATAACCGTAATAATTTTTCGATATATTTTTTTCCGTCGACGACAATATAATTTTAAATATTATTTAAAATAAAATAAAATTAAAAAGAATTCCGGGATTTTATTTCGAAACGTTTTATTTTAATAATAATCGTAATAATTCCGGATATATTATCGGATATCTTATTTAAGCTAAAACCAAATATATTTCCGTATTAATATCTTAATTATTTTATTCTGGCCAAAATACGTAAATATTTTAAATACATAAATTTTGCAGATAAATATTATACGGAAAAAAATGCGGCCGTTAATTATTTTTTCGGATATTATTAATTTTTTTTTTTTACTTAAATTTTACGTTTTATTTTCGCGATAAATAAAATTAACCAAATCGGTACGTTATAAAATATCTTTAATTCGTATTTTAATCGGTATTTCGTTAATAATAACGATAAAAAAAATTTAACCGTTCCGGCAAAATTAAAGAATAATTTTTTTCCTTTTTTTTTCGGGCCTTAATTATAAATAAATCGACCGTTTTTCGTAATAAAATATTTACGGTAGCATTTTTTTTACCAGATTAATATTAAAAAATAATATCGAAATTAAAAAAAAATCGGCTTATCGGATCTAATACGTAAAAAAAATACGTTTATTTATAAAATATAATAAAATATAATAATTAATTATAACTAAAAATTTTTATTCTTAAAACTTAAAATAATAATATTTAAAAATTTAAACCATAATAAGTAACTTTCGGTCCTAAATAAAATATACCCTTTTTATTAAGGTTATAATTTTCGAAAAATATTTTATTAATTTTTATTTATTATCGTTTTATTATTACTAAATAATTTTTCCGGTTACGTTACGAAATATATTTATTTTTATTTTAATCGATTAATTAAATCGAAAAAAAAAACAAAAACTGGAATTTTATAAACGAATTATTTTATTTTTTCGTAAACTTATTTTTATTTAAATTTTATTACGAAATTTTTTTTTAATAAACAATTTAATAATTTAATTATACCGTTTTTATAATAATAAAATATTCGTATATAATTATAAAATTTTATAAATAAACGGATTACGGTACGGTTATTAAAAGTTTTAAATTTTTATTTTTAAATTATTTTAATTTTAATTAAATAGATAAAAATATTTACGCCCGTTTTTATAACGATACCGAAATAATTTATTTTTTTAATATTAAACCGGAATTTTTAAAAAAAAATTTAAAAATTAATTTTATATAACCGGTAAATAATTTTTTCGTAATATTTTTAATATTTTTTTAAGATTAAAATAAATTAAAACGTCGTTAACATAAACGTTTACGTAATAATTAAAAAATTTATATAATTAAATATTAATAAACGATTATTATTAAATAAAATTTATTTTAAATTTAAATAAAAATATTTTTTATTAAAACGTTTTTTAACCGATTTTAAATACCGTTAAATATTCCGATTTAATAACGATATAAAATTTATAAAACGTTTAATATTTAGATAATTAAATATAATACCGTTAAATAAAAAAGTTAAAATAAAACGATTTTTTAAATATTAATTTTTTTAGCAGTAATCGATATAAAACCGGTATTTTAATAAATATAGTTTTGGAATAAATAAAATTAAGGTAATACTTTTTTATATATATAATTCGATAAAATTTATTTTTAATAATTTATTTATTATTTTTTTAACGGAAAATATTAAATAAACGTTCGGTAAATTAAGGATTTTAAGGCGGATATCGGCCGGTCGAATTCCAGAATTACGTTATGGCCGGATTAAAAATTTAAAAAAATATTAGCTTTTTTTTTCGAAAAGATTTTTCCAAATAAACGAAAAATTTTGGCAAAAATTTCCGGATTCGTTTTACGTATTTTAAATTTTTATTTTCGGGAAAAAGGAATTTTTAGCCATTATATGTTTTTTATTTTTATAAAATAATTAACGTTATAACGTTTTATTTTTTATTTTTAAGAAAATGTTTTTTTTAAAATAACGAAAATTTAATTTATTATTTCGTACGGAAATCGGTTTTTAATTTATTCGTTAACAAAACGATAATTACGTTATTTTAAATAATTTTTATAACAGAAATAATCGGTTTAATATTATATACGTTTGGTATATTCTTTTTTTAATATATCCGACGGAATAATATATACGGATATTAAAATAAAATTATTTTCGGATTTTTTTATAAACGTTAAAAAATTTAATATTATTTATCGGCTTTTTTATAATATAATTACGATAATTAACGTTTTTTTTAATTTTAAGGTCGACGTATTTATTTAATAAATATCGGATTAAAAGTTTAATTGCTGGTAAAAATTTAATTAAAGTTAAAAAATCGTTAAATTAAATAATATTTTTATTTTTATAATTTAATAATAAACCGTATATTTTTATTTAATTAAAACCGATAAAAATATCGTATCCTGTATTTATAATTTAAAAAACTTAATCGGAAAAACGTCGTCCGTTAATTTTAAATATTATAATTATTTAAATTTTTATTTAACCGGCGGATTATTTCCGGTAATTTTATAATTAAATTAATTTTTTTAACCGGATAATATAAATTTATAATCGTTTTTTCGTTTATTTAATAAAAAAAATTAATAAAAAATCGGGGTTATATTTTAATATTATAAAATGTAATAATACGTAAATTAATTTTATTTATTTAAATTTACGTAATTTGGAAAAAAAATTTACATTTTTTAAGGTTATTTATTTCCGTTATTATTAATATTAAAAAAATTATCGAAAAGTTTTTTAACGGTTTTATTTTTTTTCCGATTTATCGGAATTAAATAAATTTATTTTTATTTTTATTATAACGACCTTTTTTTATTAAAATAATCGTTAACCTTATATCCCGTTTTATTATAATTAAAATACGTACCGGTTTTTTAATAAGCTTTTTTCGATTTTTAATAACGGCTTACCGGTATTATTTAAAATTTTCGATTTATTAAAATTATTATTTAAACGGAAATTTTAATTTTTATTTTTCGGTTTATTATTATTAAGATCGTATAATTAAAATTTACGTTTTTGTTAACGTTTTTCGTAAACAAATTAATTATTATAAGCAATTATAATAATACAGTTATAAAATTTTTCGTAAATAACGTTAAAATTACGGCTATTTTTAAAAAAACGTAAGTCGAAATTTAAAAAAATATATTTCCATAAAACTTATTTTTAATTATTTTCAGTAATTTAAATCTTTTAAACGAAAACGTTAAATTTAAAAATAAAATCGTAAATATTTTAATTTTTATTATGTTTAAAAAAAATATAAAAAGTTTTTTTGGTAGCAAAAATTTAATTTAAATCGTAATATAATAATTTTACTATCTGGATTATTTCGGTTACGTTAAAAAAAATTATATAATCGATCGGTTACGAATTTTAATTACTTATTTAGCCTTTTTTTCTAAAAGGTTTATTAAATAAACCATACGAATTTTTTTGGTTTTAAAAAATCGGTTTATTTATTTCGAACTTATTTATAATTTTACGAACCTAAATATTAAATTTGGGTTTATTACCGTTAAATTTAATTAAGTCGTTAACGTAAATTTTTTTTTTTTTGGTTATAATTAAAGTTTACGTTATTATTTCTTACGAATTTATTAAAAACGGGCCATGTTATTATACCGGTAGGACGAAATATATTAATATTACCGAAAGTATTATTAATTATATTTTCCCGGTAAAAACGGTTAACGTCGTCGGAAAGAATAAGGAAATAATGGCTTTATGCGGCCTGGAAACGGACAACTTCGTTACGGAATTTTTAAAATTCTTCCCGAACGTCCTAATCGTCGTTAATTATCGCGTCGATCAGCTATTTATTAAGGTTAATTTCTGAATAATTATGGTTTTAGTTTTAATTTAATAAACATTTTATTTTTAAAAATTCGGTTTCGTTTTTCGATACGTCGTTTTCTGCCGTTTTTTTAAAGTACTTATCGTTTTCCGTATTTTCGATTTTATTTTTAATTAATCTAAATCATTCCGAACTTTAATTAGTTAATAAATAATTTTTTTTAATAGATATCTAGTTTTAATATTAATCGGTTTAGGTTTTGGTTTTAGGTCTGGTTTAGAACGCATTATTTTTCGTCGTAACGTCTCGACGTAAAAAAAAAAGATATAATACCTTATTTATTAATCGCTAAGCCAGCAAAAAAGGGAATAAGTTTAAAATAATGTTACGGCCAGCATTAATATAACATAGTAACTAGTTTATTAGCGTTATAAACGAAGATTTTAAGCTAAAGAAAAAAAAAAGGAAAAAAACGCAAAGCCGCAAAATACGTAAAAAAATATCCCCACTCTCTCTATAACAGGTGGCTGGTTTATGTGGCAGTTATCAGCTCCATGTAACGGTTGCCAGTCTTACGGTTTAATCGTAAGGCTGCCGTCATAATTATAATCGCTTATATTAACGTTAACGGATAAGTTTTTTTATTATTTATAATCTTTAACGGCAGTAACGTATAATACTAATAATTTCTTAATTCCGATAATAAAGTATACGAAAATTAATATTTTATTACCTTTAATAACGGCTAAATTAATACCGAAATTAGCTTAAAGTAATTACGTAAAATTTTTATTCTTTATATTAAACCGGCGGACCTTAAAAAATAAAAACTGTTAATAATTAACGGTTATAATAACTATATTACCGAAAACTTTATATAAATATATCTTTAAAATAAAATCTATATGGTTTTTTTCCTTATTTATGTTTTTTACGTCTTTTAATTGTTTAATATAAATTTTTTTTTACTTTAAAACGGAAATTCCGTTATTAATTCCGGAAACGTTATTTTAAACGGATTTCCGAAATTATAAATAAAACGGATTTTTTTAAACGTTTTCGTACGTTTAATAAAAAATTATAATAATTTTAAAATGTATCATAAAAGGTTAAAAAATTATAAATTTATGCCTTATTAATAAAAAGAAAACGTTAAATAATAAATACGTTAAAGCCGGAACTTAAATAACGGAAATATTTAAATCCAGATCGAATTTTATTTCCGTACGTTTTAATTTTAATACGTAAATAATTAGTTTAAGTATTAAAACGTTTAAATTATCTAAAAATATAAAAATTATCGAAAAAACCTTAGTAAAAATCGATTTAATTTTCGGAAAATTTACCGCATAAATTTTATTTCGCAAAATCGGCAAAGTTTTTTTTAAAAAAAAATTTAAACGTTACCGAAATCCAGAATAATTAATTAATTGCTATTATCGATAAAACAAAACTTAAAAAATGTAAACTAATATAACCCGAACTAAATAAAAGTTTCGTAAGGATAATATCGGTTAAAAAAATAAAAGTAAGATTACGGACTGTTCCGAAATAACGTTCCATTATAACTTAACGAAATTAATAAAAAGATAAGTTTTTTAAAAGCGAAAAAAATAATAAAGATAATCCGGAATATATTATTATACATAGCGGTTAATATGGAATTAATTAAATAAAGGGTTATTAAGATATTATTATTTATATTAAAGAGTTATGTTATTAATGGCTTCAAAAATGGGTGGCGCGTTAGGGGGGTGGAACGTAAGGGGGGGGTCCGACTTATCTCTTCGGGTGCCAACTAGCCTCAGCAATAAGTAGAAGCCCTTACAGCGCTAACCTTATTAGGAAGGAGGCTCACTTTGTGCTCGATATATAGGGGGAACGCGGCTGCAATACGGGTGCAACAAGTTATTATAACTAGCTTTCTATCTGTTACAGTACAGGAACAGGGGTTCCTGTCTTGGAGAGACCGGCTTCCGGAGCCTGGTATGGGCTCCTTGCGGTTGAACCTCGGGTAAGGAAAGCTTGGTTTTCCCCGCGCCAAAACATGGTAATCTAGTAAATCTGGTAGATCTGGAGGCAAATCTAACAGATTCCACAGATCTATAACATACTTATTAAGTCCAGATAAATATATAATAAACGGTTTTTTATATAAATAATATTTATTTAATTTTTGCTTTTTAATTATTAATTTAAACCTTTAACCAAAAGTAATTATACCGTTTTTTAATTAAAAAAAAGTTTATAAATTTTTTTAATAAATACTTTATTTATTATATTATTATTACTTATAAATTAAAAACCCTTATTTCGGATATTATTTATATTTCTAAATAAATATATAACAAATTCGTTATATTTTAATAATTCTTTAATTAATTATTAACGAATAATTTAAGGCTTAATTAAATATAACTTTTTTGAACTTAATAAAAATAATATTATAAAATAACGTTTAATAAATAAATAATATACCCGATTCCTATTATTAATTAATAAAGGAATAATAATTAAATTAAATAATTTACCCTTAATTAAAATTTTTTTTTAACTAATCGATAACATATTACCAAAAGCTACCAAAATTAAAGGCCAGGAAAAGTTTTCCTCTTTTTAATAATAACTAACCCTTACCTTTAAGGAGATAAAGGAAATTATTAAAATATAACTTAAAAAGTTAAATTACGAAAAAAAAATTAAAAAAATCCTTACCGCAAAAACGGAAAAAGAAAAAAAACTTACAATTAATTAACGACTGGACCTTATGGCCGAAAAAATCGTAAAATTTCAAAAAAAAAAACGCTAAACTTATTCGATAATTAAAACAGGTTTCCGCTTTTTTAGGAATTATTTCCCGACTAAAAGTTCCGGCTTTCTTTTTTAAAACATCCGTACTTTATTTACGAACCCTAATCCCTTTTTTATTTGGTCGTAAACGAAAAAAAATTATACCCCCTTTTGTTTACTATAAAATACTTAATATTAAAGGTTATAAATTAATTATTCTTAAATCTTATAATAAATTTATAAATATAGAAAAATTTTTAATTAAAGTTAAATTTTACCTTAAATAATATAAAAGTTCTTTAACGGAAAATTATTAAAAAATATTCGATTAATTCGAACCTATTTTTAACGATTATTTAATAAATCCCCCTACCGATTATCTAAATGTTACTAATTATATTTTTAGCAGTTACGAAAACTTTAAAAAACGGATACGAATTTCGTTTAAAAATATAAATAAATAACAGTATACGGTTAAATAAATGCATAAATTTTAACAGATTATATTAACGGCCGAATACATAATTAAGTTTAACCAATTAATAACTATTTCCAAATTACCCCAAAATGCGCTATTTTTCCCTTATTACGACGGCCTAAAACCTTAAATCAAAAATAAGATATTTAAGGTTTCTAAAATAGATCCCTTTAAAAAATATATAAATAAGGTTATTATCTCCGACCGCCGTACCTTTAATCGGTACTTTAAAAGGAAAGAAACCGGCAGACGAAATAATAATAAACGTTCCAGTAATAAAAAAAATAAAGAATAAATTTCAAAAGGAAACTAATGTTATTTTAACGGAATCCAAAAAAAATAAATCTAAAATTAAATATTTTAATTATAACAAAAAAAGCTATTTTAAAAACGAATATCACTTTTTATCAAAAAAAAGAAATCCCTAAAAAAGTTATCAAAAGGATAAAATTCCTTAACCTAAAAAAAAGGTCCGCATAACCGAACGAAATATAAATAGCGAAAAAAAGGATTAAAAAAAATAAACGTTACTTTTGCTAATTAGGAATTTATTATTATTATAACTAATAAAACTAAAAATAACGACCCAAATTATAAAAATTATATTATTTGCAAAAATACTATGGCCAAAATTTACAAATACCATCCAGAACGAACGAGCTTTAAAATAACCATTACGTTAAAATATATTTATTACCTTAATATTTAAGAATATAAAATATACGACCAAAATAATTAACTACGAAAAAATTTCGATAACCATAAATAATTATCCCCCGAACATTATATTCTTCCAAAATATATAATACATTTTAAACCAATAAACGATTATAAACTTTTATATTTTACTGCTTATTATAATCATAATTACCTTATCCATTAACGAACTAAAAAAGATAACAACTTTTGGCCAGGATATAATAAAAAAATACCTATAAAACCAGATAATAAGTACAAATGCACAAAAACCCCCTAATAACCAAATTATCCTAAGTTTTATTACTTACATTCCGAATTAAAACAAAGCCAAAAGGCTATAACGCAAAAATATTTATATTACGCACTAATACCTTATAACAAACATAACTTCCTAGCTATGGGAATGCCCTTTTCGGAAATCTACCCTTTTAACCCGATAATTTATAAAAAACAAAACCCAAAAGAAAGCCAGAAAAGAATAATTATCTTTAAATACCAATTTGGTAACAGAAAATGGTTCAAATGCATAAATAATTATTGCACCAAATATACAACCCGGAAAACACGCGAATAAAAACGCCTTCTGGCCCCCAAAGCCCATCAATCAAAAAATTACGGAAACCTTCGAAAATAAGGCATCGAAAAACCCCTATATACAAAACCTTATACGAAGTAAAAAAAAAACAAAGAATCAAATCGAAATTCCCGTTTATTACGGAAATAAAATATTTAACGCCATAATTAACTCCGGAATAAAAAAAAATTTCATCTTCCCCAAGATAATTAAAAAGTACCAAATCCCTTAAAAATATAAATAGCAATTATACAAACTACGTATAGTTAATAAAAACCTATCTATTTACGATAATAGTCAAATTTTCCGAAAAATTAAAAAATTCGAAATCCAGATATAAAAATATTTAAAACGAATTACCTTTAATATTACCGATATATTAAAATATGATATTATTTTAAAAATACCGTAATTTCGTTCCAATAATTTTCTAATTAATTAAAAAAAACAAACTTTTTCATAAAATAACTTTAAAAAAAAATTCCATAAAATCTATTACATAATCAAAAAAACCAAACTTTTTAACCTAATATTAACCGTATTCCTTAAATATCGACGGTTCAAAAAGTTATTCAAAAAACGAACCCGTAAAAAATTACCCGACCATAATTAATAAAACCATAAAATTTTTATTAAAAAAAATATTACCTAAAACTTTACCAAATTTACCATATAAACCCTAAAAAAACTAAAACCCTTTAAAAAAATCTTTAACGAAACCTAAAAAAAAATTATATTTAAAAATCTAAATTACCTATAAAATATTTAATCATAATAATACCAAAAATAAAAAATAATAAAATTAAAATCGATAAAAATAAAAATTTAATATATTAACAAATTTACGATTATAAATAACTTAACGATATTATTATCAAAAATAAATATTTCCTAACGTTAATAAATACCATAAAAGAAAATATTAATAAAACTAAATAATTTATAACCTTAAACCTATTAAACGGTTATTATTTAATTCGAATAATTAAAAAAAGAAAAAAAAATTACCTTTAAAACTATTTATAAACATTACGAATACAAAGTTATATCTTAAGGCTTAATTAATATTCTAGCTAATTTTTAACATATATTTATTATTATCTTACGGAAATTTTTAAATAAATTCGTTTTCGTTTACTTAAACGATATTTTTATTTACTTAAAAACTTTAAAAAAGCATAAAAAATATATCACTTAAATATTAAAAGCCTTTAAAAAAGTTAATTTATTAATAAACGCAAAAAAAAACGTTTAATATACCTAAAAACTAAATTTCCTAAGTTTTATTATTACTTTAAGATAAATTTAAATCCAAAATTTTAAATTAAAAATTATTAAAAACTGGTTAATTTCTAACAAAATTATTATTATTAACATCCGTTAATTTTTGGAATTTATTAATTACGTACGACCCTTAATCTAAAATTATAACAAACTTGCCAGCCCCTTAATTAAACTTACCACCAAAAAATATATCGGAAAAAAGTTCGAATTTCCAAAAAAAGCAAAAAAAGCTTTCCAAAAAATTAAGGATAGAATTATTAACGCCCCGGTAATTAAGTTACCAAACCATAACAAAAAAAAAATTTAAAATAATACCCAATAATATACTTTTTTAAAGCTTTTAAAAAAACAAAACTTAAATACCTTATTTACGATAAAAAATTACTAACGATTATTTTAATATTTAAAAAATAAAAATTATTCCTTAATAAAATTAAAGAATTATTCAATATTTATTCAAATTATAAAACTTTAATTAAATTTATAACAACCTAAAAACTAAATAAATACCATAAAAATTAAATAATTTTCCTGTTAAAATTTAACTTTAAAATTTATTATATTAAAAATAAAAAAAATATTTAAATAAATATTTTAAATTAAAAAAAAAATTACGATTCTAAAATCTCCAAACGATATATATAAATATTATATTATAAGGGCGATAAAATAATATAATTATATATAACCTTAAAACAATTTATTTTAAAAAAGTTAATTTAATTTAAAACTTTTTATAATTAAAAAAAATAAATGGAAATTAAACAACTAAAAGGAAACGATAAAAACCAGCTATTATTTCGCGGCAAAATTTATATTTCCCGCCAGCAACCAAAAAAATTCGTCAAAAAATTCCATAAAAACCTTTTACATAAATACCAAAAAATATTTAAAATTACCAAACGATTTTAAAAAAAATATAACTTCCTAAAACTCCGTTACATAATTAAATAAGTAATTAAAAATTATAATATTTGCAATAAGGCAAAAATAACTTACCATAAACCGTATAACTTACTGCAACCTATAGATATATTTAATAAAATATAAAATACTATAACTTAAAACTTTATTATTAACCTTTTTATATCGAAAAACCCCGTTACCGGAATTAAGTATAATACGGCATAAATAATTATTAACAAATTTATTAAATATAAGTATTTTTTACCTTTTAAAAAAACCGTAATAATAAAATAACTAACTTACGTTTTCGGTCGGTATTATTTTAATAAACATAAAGTACCAAAAAAATCGTTTTTAACCGAAATAAACTTTTTATATCCAAATTCGGTATTAACTTTTTTAAATAAATCGGTATTAAATTTAAGTTTTTAATAACTTATTACTTTTAAATAAACGGTTAAATGGAACGATTAAATTAAATTTTAAAATAATACTTTCGAAATTATATTAATTATTAACAAAATAATTAAGTTAAACTTTTACCATTTACATAAATAACTTATAATACGTCCGTTAACGAAAATATAAGCATATTACCTTATACAGTTATATATAAACATAATACGGCAACCCGTCGACCCGAATAATTAATACGTAAAGTATTAATTATTATTACGGTAATTTTACGAATAAAAATAATAATAACAAAAATCAAAATAATATAAACCAAATTTTAAATTAAATTATAATTTTTGTAATAAAAAATGGCCTAATATTATAATAAAAAAAAATTAAGGAATTAATTTTAAAGAAAAAAAACAAAATTTACTTATTACGTTAAAAACAAAACGCGATATTAAACCTTTCTTAAATTAAAACGAAAAAACTTAACGATAAACTTAATTTTAAAAAATTTAACCCGTTTAAAATTAAAAAAATTATTTTAAAAACTAACTACAAATTATCGTTATCTAAAACCATAAAAATATATCTTATATTTTATATCTTTTTATTAAAACTAACCTTAAAAAACGTTCCGTTTAAAAAAAACCTCGAAATCGAAAAAAACGATAACGAATACGAAATCGAAAGGATATTAAATTTTAAAATGGTTAAAAACAAAATCCAGTATTTAATTAAATGGATAAATTACTTATTTAAAAATAATATATAAAAACTATTCAAGTACCTAACAAATACGATAGGTCTGGTTAAGGATTTTTATCGGCAAAATCCTAACCGACCGTTTCCAATACGGCCAAGGTTGCAGGCGATAACGGTCCTTTACCCAAATCTAAATCTTCGGCGTTCTAACCGAAAAAAATAAACGCTTTTACTGCAGCATTTATTTCCAAAATAAACCGCGTTTATTTTGCTTTAATACGGCGTTACTTTTTTTTAACTTTTTCCGTTTTTCCAATTAATTTAATTTTAATTTTTCCTTTAACATTTTTAAAGCCCTTTTTTTAAAAAGGTTTTATTAAAAACGTAAACGCCTTAATTTCTTAATAAATTCTTTTTACCTTTTTTCCTACCGGTACCGCAATTTATTTAATTCCCTTTTTGCAACTTTTTAATACTTTAGGAAATTATCTTTAATTTTCTGTTATTTTTATTATAATCGTTATTAAATTTTATTTATTTTCTTTAACGAATTTATAATTTCCGCGTTATAAAAAAAATAATAATAACGCATATATTAATTATAACTTAAATATTTTTTTAAAAAAAAAATCGGTTTAACTAAACCGAATACAATTAGAATAAAAAAAGGCTTTAATTCCGAAAGTTTTAATTAAGTTAATACGAATATTACGAATATCGCATTAATTTTTACGTTATTTTTTATTTTTATTTTTTTTTACTTATTATAATAAAGTTAACTAAAAAATTATAAAAAAACCCTTTTAATAAAATAAAAAAACTACTTACGGTTTTTATCTTTAGGATAAAAATTCTTGGAAAAAGGAAATAATATTATAATATAAAAATAAAGGTTCTTATTTTAAAAAAACCGGCTTCCGGAACCTGGTATAAATTCCTTACGGTTAAACTTCGGATAAAAAAAATTTAACTTTTTCCGTACCAAAATATAATAATCTGGTAAATTTAATAAATCTGGAGGTAAATTTAACAGATTTTATAAATTTATAACATATTTATTAAATCCAGATAAATATATAATAAACGGTTTCTTATATAAATAATACTTATTTAATTTTCGTTCTTTAATTATTAATTTAAACTTTTAACCAAAAGTAATTATACCGTTTTTTAATTAAAAAAAAAGTCCGCAAATTTTTTTAACAAATACCTTATTTATTATGCTATTATTATCTGCAAATTAAGAACCCCCATTTCGGATACTGCTTATACCTCCAGGTGGATGTATGACAGGTTCGTTACATTGTCGTTATTATTCGTTAGCAATTGCTTTTTTAATTAAATTTAGGTATATTTACAGTTAAAATAAGACGGAACAAAATGCTATAAACATTACATTCAGGGTTTAATATTTAAAGCGTGCTTTTGTTATAATGTATGTAATGTAACTATTTGTAGCAGTAACATATATTAGTACATCTATTACAGCCAAATTTAAGTGGAAGCTAATATATATTTATATGTATTAATATGATTCGTCCAAAGGTCCCTAACTTCCTGCGCATTTATCAATTTTTGCACTCGCCGCTTACTGCTGAGGCTAGTTGGCACCCGAAAAGATAGGGCGACATAATAAGGGGCAGTTCGGTTACCTTTAAAGTTTTATATTTATGGCACGTACCAACCCTAGCAATCAGCCAGACAGAAGTGGAACTGCTGATATTGATAACTCCACTGTTTTAAGTTTCGCTTCAGTCGGTTGATATGAACGAACGGATATAAGTTATTTTCACTAAGCTGCGAACTTCCTTCGTTACCCGGGACGCGTTTTCTGTATTATTACCATGATTATCGATCGCGAAGAGCGTTGAATATTATTACGAGATTACAAAACGATAGTTACGGAGGTCCTAGTTTATGGCGTTATTAAGATATACAGCAAAAAGGACGGCTTAGGGCTAACAATAACCTCCTAAAGCAGTTCCCGTGTTATTAATCATCCGTTTTAACCGCTCGAAGGGGGTTGAAGTTGAAGTGGGAGATTTTTAGCATGATGATTGAACATTATTGGTCCGAGCCTGCCAAGAAAAACCAGCAATTTTCAGCCAAAAAAAGTGGAAATGCTGATGCTGATGGATCCGAACGGTTTGTTGATGATGTTGATTCCCCACAAATACGCGATTTTTAAGTTAAGTAACCGAACTGCTTCTAAGTACCGCGAATAGGTATATGTTTTCCCATACAAATTATTAATAAGTCGAAGGACTTATACGACGTTCACAGGTTTACTCCGTAGCCATTCATTTGGAAAATTATTATTTCCGTTTACTGAAATTAAGGGCTGGCGGATATGCTGCAATTCGTTCTACTGGGGTACTTGGTGGAGTGTTGTTTGCAACTCTAACAGGAGCCGTCCAAGTTTTTGCGGACGCTTTTTGTTATCACGATGCCGCCCGGTCGTCTTTCAGCAGAGAACTGGTGACGATGGAAAAATTTGAATGCTATTGCTAGATATTCGTTGTAACCAAAACCAACTTAACGACCAGGGAATCCCCCAGAAGAACGGTGGAATACAGGTTCAAGCTGCCTTGGGCACAATCCCCTGTGCACCCCAGCTCGCAGATCTGAAGTCTAGGGAGTTACTAGATGGGTAGGATAGATTTTGCAACGTAATGTAAGCATGATTAATTTCATAAAGCCAACTAAGCAGTATTCAACTCGCCATATTGAAGCCAATTAAAATTTTTCGACGCGTTATATTGAAGCCAGCTTCTACTATGTTCTTCAGCGGGAAAATACGCAAAAGTATAGGATAATTGTTACTCCAGATTCTATATCCATAGTTAGATATTGTCCTTGTTTGCCACCGCTGTGGGACTCCATCCCGAACCATCTCATATCCATCCATATGCCTTCAGGAAGGCTTAGTATCCCACAGCCCCTTGCAAGGGCCTCTTGCTCCCATCGCGGTCATGCGTACCCTGCCATGACCTGTGCAGAGAATGACATCATGGTAGACCTAATAGGGCCCCAAGAAGAACGCCATGAATATCCATGTTCTTAGCCACTTTGGGTCATGAAGAGACTAATCTATCGAGTGACGACGGCGTGGTATTACTGGATCCATATTGTATCTGTCGTCAGGGGTGTGGACCTCGTAAGAACATGCGTTTCTAGTCACCGCTGCGTTCCATTGGTCGCCATCGACTTGTGTGTATATTCTACCTAGACGAGTGCGACCTAGAGGTCGCTCTCGGCCTGATAGGATTATTGCCGGGCCACGCATTATGGCGCCTTCCTGACTAGGAACATTGCGCACGCTACGGGAGATGGGTCCCGCGCTGAAGGGCACGATGCCGTCATTCTGTCCATCCGTCGCTGAAGGGAAGGTAGTGAGCGAATCTTGGGACAATCGGTCTGAACTCTCCGGGTCGACAGCTTTGTAGAGATACGTGGTCAGTTGGACAACTTGACTGAGAATAAAGATTCCTCGCGAAACTTAGCTCTAACCTGGTCGGAGGCGAGTGCGCCTGGTCTCATGCCATGTCAAAGCCGTAAAGATGACCTGAGGTACCTCAAGGATCAGTCCTAGGATGTCTATGATTATTTTAATAGAAGATAACGACATGGTTAGATGAGCGTAACGGCTCGACAAATCGGGGTTTCCTTGTTAGCTCGAAAAGTAGTTCTCAGAACAGAGGGCTCCTAGGATCTAATATATAAACAATTCCCTTAATCGACGAGCTTGCTGATGGAGCCTCTGCTAGGCGGATTCGAGAGACCTTTCATGTTTCGCGATTGGTCGCAAATGTCAGATCTAAACACTGCCGAACAATGTGAGGCCCCACACTATGGCGGCGAACTATTAGATCTCATAGCAAAGGTGCAGCAGACCCAAGGGGGAAAGGAGGGCCTATCAACTCCTTTCGGTGTACTCTTCGAACCATGGAGGGAACCGGAGGGCCAATCAGCTACATTCGCATTTCATCGAAATGAATTCGATTGGGTGACAGTCCACGGCAGCTAAGGGCGCCGGAGAGCTGCGGCGTTGGCACGGGTCTCGCAATTCTGAAGAGGGTAGCCAGTGTAAGTTCTATGAGTGCAGACCAATAATAGCGCTGTCATCGCAATTATGGATAGCAGCGGTCATGGCTACATTTATATTATTTTGCATTCAGTGGTGATATCAGAAGGCTGAGTGGAAGCTTACTGCAGCTCAACCCGCCTGTAGCAATTGTCGCAATACATAAGGCAAGCTGGGACCTAGCATGCCTGTACTTTCAGATTACCCTCGCTAGAGTTTGCTTGTACTGTTAGACTCATCCTACGAGTCATTCGCGGTCTTACTGCTGCTTGAGTGTGTATGCAGGGCTTACCTAGCAACTCTCCTCCATTTTCAAATAGTTTCAGGGTATCTACGTTCGGTATGGAAACGGTTCAAAGGGCATGGCAGCAGCTTCAGGATGAAGATCAGCTGGTTCACGACCATAGGTTACCCACGCCTTGGGGGGATCCCATCGCTTCGAGAACCAGCGAGCATCCTAACCTAGACTCTGCACGGGTTATAAGGAAGAGAAGGCGCGCCCACTACTCCGACAAGAAATGCGAACAGTGCAGGAAGGATAAGCAGAAGGTATGAATATATATCCTCAATATCTACAGTATTGGGTTGACTATTTCAGTGCTTGCCCGTTAACAACTTGTGGCCTAATGAGAAATGCGAACGCTGTAAGCTCAGAGGGTTCGCATGTTCTGAAAACCGGAGAACGCGGAAGAGGCGTACAAAAGCTCGCAGTCCGTCACTGGGGAGTCGGCCCCCCACATTGGATGCGGATTCCAAACACTGGTATTCACGTTAAGTACCCTTCCGTCGGTGCTTCGGCTAAATAAATGATAGCTTGACTCGATGGACTGGTTACAAATGCTTGATCGTATTCTTAGGGAGATAGACTCTATCCAATCAAAGAGAAAGTATCCAGACTTGAGCATGCCCGTAACTCCTAGATTGGTCCAGGGCCTTATCAGGCGTATTGGGCACAAACAAGCTCGGCTACAAATTATTATAAATGATGTTCTGTCGACTAACAAATTGGTTAATCAAACGCGGGATTTCGACCTCATCTGCCATATAGGGAGGCAAACCCAACCTAGCGATACAATGCTTCTAGTTATTGAAGAAGCCCTCCTTTACGAGAGGCCTGAGGGCAAAATTCGCGTTCCGCACAGAGTTAGTCGAACAATTAATTGTACGCTCAGGCAGAATTACTTGCCGCCATGGACATACAACGAATCGCTCAGTTTTTGATGCGGCCATCGGTCAACCAATGAAGAAGAGTTCGCTCGTGAAGTATATCTGCTTGGGGGCGACAAGACGTTAGCTGCAACAATTTTTAAGCGGGTCCTAGGCCGAAAACGGAAACTAAGCGTACTATAGCCGGCTAGAAAGCCCACTAAAGCTTTTCCTGCGGCAGCTGATTGGGCTAATATGGCGAATAAAAAGGGAGTGCTATCCCCTTCAGAAAAATTGTTGCAGCTAACGCCTTGTCGCCCCCAAGCAGACACTCTTGAGAGACTACAGGACAAATTCCAGAGTAGCAACCGGCGGCTTTTGGAGCGGAATCAGGGAGCTAGGGACGACTCACTGAATGAGCTTCGTTGCCCGATTCTTTACGACCACCTGACGCTACCTGTACCAGATCGTTACGTGGGAAGTCTAGAGAAGTTCAAAGGAGCAGAGATACTTGAGGTCGAACTCCATTGCACGCTGCTGCTGAGTGCCTTTCACCTCACTTCAACGAATATCTTTATCATGATGACATCAACGTCCAAGACCTATTTGGAAGACACCACTGCATATTGCCTGTTCGCTTCCACTGCTGTGTCCCGTTTCACTGCTACCTACGGGGGAGTCCTGTCGAAGAGGGCAACAGCATGTAGTCTCCAGTCCACTAAGTGAAACGAAAATTGATATCCATATACAAGATTACGATGGAAGGTATGCTGCTGAATATGCTATCCTGGACGAGCGATACGAGAGACTGCAGCTATCTCCGGATATACGCGAAGCGTCCAATGCCGAATCAGAGCTCGGAAAGATGGTGCTAGCAGCTTTAAGCGAAATAGAAGATGAAGAGGAGGAAGAAAAATAGGAAGGCGGGGATGAACAGTTAAGAAGGGGACGTCAGGGGATTCGGTGGGACCTTTCAAAGAAGGACAGGGGCCATTAGCAAGGGTTGGAGGTGTATATAGGGTCTCTCACTGAGCGGTATCGCATCTTAAAAACCCCTGAACTTCGCTGCCCTCTTACTTTTTTTGAAACGGACATCGCGCTGTGCCGTTGTTCGTCCGATAATGCAACCCAACACCCCGGACGAGAACCGGCCCTACCTTGTGATCTGGGATGATCAAGGTGTTACCGAAGAAACGGCAGCATGGATCGATGTCATATTAGGTAAAGGTAACCCAACGTGGGCCTAACGATACCAAGCCCATCGCCTCTGCCTGATACAGTTGCCTCCATAACCTACAAAACCTCAGGTTAAACGATGGGCACATAATATCGCATCCTGTTTTCAGAGTCCCACTGCGCCTTCAGCTTTCTCAATTTCTCCAACCTCCACTCCTCCCAGCCATACACCTCCTGTACACTCTCGTCTCCATTCGCGTAATTCACATACGCCCTCAGGCGCGAGGGATCGTCGCTTCCTTCTAGCAAGTAGTTTCGCAGCTTCTGGCCGAACGCTTGGGCGAGCGGGTCGATAGTGGCATTGGGCTGATACAGCAGGTACGAAGTCACCAGGACCTCATCGCTTCGATGCGGGAACGCGGTGCTCCTCGGATCTACGGCCTTCACGCCTTGGGTTGAGTAGCCTTCGAGTAGGAAGAACGATCCCGCCAGCTCGGGCGTTTCCCGGAAGGTATCGTCGATTTGATCGTAAACCTTCCGGATGGCGGCCGTGTTGTACGACTTCAAACCGATGGGGTAGCGAAGAGAAGTTAACCCCTTTGCACAGCCGGGACCGTCCTCACTCTGAAATGTGAGCGCTGCCAGGTCGGGTATAGTTGCCTCGCCCGCGTTGACCGTCATTGGTCCAATATCACGAACCGGTTTAGCATACTCACGTGCTTCCGAAACAGGGCCGTCGTAAATAATGGCGTACCAGATAATGGGCTATACACTGTTAACTCTGGAGTGACTTGGTCCGGCATTACTTCCACCCACATGGTTAGGGTCGATCTCAGCCACTTTGATAATGTAGGCCCAGTGGATCGCCTCGGGCGGCTGGCTCTTGAGCATCTCGTTCGTCAGGTCGTAAAGGGCTTCGAGTTTGTCCCCTGAGAATACGAATATCTCATAAGACCATTTTGGGTTTTTGACATCGTATATTCGATATTCCCACTCTGTTACGAAGCCGAAATTGTGGCCTGCGCCCCTGATGGCCCAAAAGAGATCTGGGTTCGAATCCTCGGATACGGTTACGGCGTCGCCGCTCGCGAGAACGAGCCGAGCGGAGATGACCTGATCAGCAAGCAGGCCGTACTGACCCTGGAGCCAGCCGTGGCCGCCTCCGAGTATAGGCGCAGAGACGCCGACGCATTCACAAATGCCAGTCACTGTAATCATCAGTATCTTGGTCCCTGAGGGAACATCAATCTGCTCACCTGCCTGCTTTCCCGAATCCATCAGCGCTCCGACAACCTGTTTCACCGTCGCACCCCCGCCGATCGTGGCACTAGAGCCGTCTTGCGAAACCTTGACTTGGTTGAGATTCCGAAAGTCTATTTGGATGGCACCCTTTGCGGACGCCAATGCTTCCGTTGCACCGTGGCCTCCCGATCTTGCAATGAAGGGTATACCATGCTCGTTAGCATATCGTATCTAGGTATTCTTAGCTATTCAATTAATCTGGTTTCAAGGTGGGTTGATGGATTCTCACTGCCTCTTGGACATCGCCTTCGACGGCAGCCTGCACCACAGCAGCTATTTCAGGGGCATGCCACTCTCTCCACCTACTGGTGAGATTGGCAAAGGTTGCATCGCCGGGAAGAACAAGAGACGCCCCGGAGGAGAGTCTTGGACCAAGCTCGTCTGATATATCGAGGTTTATGGCAACAAGCGATGCCAAGCCAAGTTTGGCGAGAACCTTTCGGGGCGACAGGCCATTTAAGGCATATGCCGCACCCGCGGCGATGACCTCCATTTGGTGTGACGATCAAAGGTATTGCTGTCGATCTGGCGCGAAAGAGGAGGATAGCCTATAGGAGCCCTTTTCTTCAAGCGAATTGGGTCAGAGCTAGCAGCGGCAGAGTAAGTTACCACGTCGTTTGTTGTAAGCTTTTCGCGTTCATTATATCTGTCAGTTTCCTAATCTGAATCACAAAAATATCCCATGAGCGGGTGATACTGACAATCAATAGAATAAACGCTTTATAAGTATTCTGACTTGAACGGAACAGCAAGGAGTCAATAGGAGCCAACACAGATCAACCGCTTACAGGTAATATTACACGGGCGGGGCCCTCCAGGACCCACATGACCAACAACACAAAGAGCACCGTGCATGCATACGAATATATCGTACGATTCGGCGCCTTAGCAAGTCCTACCATACGCGGTATCACATCGCGCCGTCTTCGGGCTTCTCGCCTTTCAACGAGGATGAATTCGGAAGCTCTGCCCCATTTAAACCGGATGTTGGAAATGTCTGCCTACTCACTCGTCGATTCATGTACCCAGGAACTCCATAAGGTGGAGCTGGGTATCGCCTTTTAAAAATTCAGAGTCTAAAGAGAAGTTGGGAAGGCTGAGCTGTATCACCATCCTAATTCGAGATTTGGGCCTGCATATTCCCCCACCCCTACTTTAGCTTGCTTACGTAGGTATGGTATATAGGGGTATTAACGTTAGTTCTTTCATAACATATATGCGGGTGCTGGAGGCGAGGTGTTACGGGTCAGCGTCAAGCAGACCAAAATCTATGGTCGGGATAAGAATTGGGGCTTCTTGATTTTTGGGAAGTTGAGTAACGTAGATCCGAAAAGATTTAACGGAGCTAAAGGGATTAATGTGTCATAAATCCGGAAAAAGCCCCGGATTTAAGGGGAACATTATTAAGGGATATAAATACATCTGACGGATTAAGACGAATATAATATAAAGTATATACGATTCCCTTCATTTAAATAAATTTTTAATTATTTATAATTATTAAATATAAAAAAAGTTGTTTTATTGTTTTATTTTTTACGATATAAGTAGTAACATTAATGGTATGTTATTGCTGCACCTCATACCACACCGCCAAGGGCAAAAGATTGGCAAATGATCGCAATGGTAGCAATCAAACTGGTGCTTACAGCTGTATATGTACCCCAGGACTGGTACATGTCGGAAGTAACGTCCGCTACGGGAGACCAGGCAGTAACACTTCGCTTCAGCATTCAGCTCCGGCGCCGAGGATCTTCTCGACAATAGCAAAAACGTGTTAAGAGACTAAACATCTTTATGAGAGGCAGTAGAATCTGCTGGGAGGAAACGGAAGTAATATCAATGAAGGCAATACGTCTAGACGCAGTCTCAGAGCCCTATCGGCGTGATAATGACGGTGCCGGCCAGGGGGTATCTGCGCGGTATCGGCCTTAACCTAAATCGCGCCCCGCTCCGACGCGGTACGTCGTGCGCCCGCAGTGGATTACCAGCGTCCTTCAAAGAATTATTAGAAGCCGCTCCAGGGCGCCCACTTTCAACTTCACGCGGACGCCCGGATTTCTATACGCTGCGCCTCGCGCGGCCTTCCAGAGCTGGCCCAATGGCTGGGCCATAATCCCCTGCGAGCTTTTATTGGCGCCAGCGCCAGCCACCCCCAGTCGATCCTGTTCTGCCCCACCTAACCCCTCAGGATATTGGGATGTCGACCTCACAGCCTTAATATTCGCGTCGTCCGGGAACAAGTCCGTTCTTTGCCAAAGTGCATTTGCGACGGATTGTCTCTTAAGAAGTCACCAGACGTGGTGGGTGGGATCCGGCGAAGTCAACGACGCACGATGGCTCCCCCAAAGCAGACGCAGAATGAGGTAGCTCCATCTCTTTCCATATTCTTTCCATATCCCAGACACCCCGAGATGACGCTGACGACGAATTTGACGATAAGTATCAATATTCTCCTTTACCGGGGCCTGGGAGTATTCGCTTGCTTCGTCTTATGCCGCATGAAGACAAAAACGCCCGTATTCAGTGTCAGCTCTTCGACTACCCTCTCCGCGATTCAAGCGGGGAAACGCATCTGTACGAGGCTCTATCCTACGTATGGGGTGATGAGGGCAATCTCCAGCCTATCTCGATAGACAACCATGACTTGAAGGTCACATCGAACCTCCACGCGGCACTCTTACGTCTTCGAGATCGACTTCTTCCACGAGTCCTATGGATAGATGCTATTTGCATCAACCAAGGGGACCTGAACGAAAAAGGCCAACAGATTCAGTCTATGGCGAATATCTATGCTAAAGCAAGTTGTGTCATTCTTTGGCTTGGAGAGACGACAGCCGACAGCGACCAAGCGATCGAATACATACGCACCGCTGCAGCTGAGCAGTCTTCCAAATCCTCAGTCAACGAAACGAGTCAGCAAGCGGTCCTTACGCTACTTCAGAGACCGTGGTTTCAGCGCATCTGGGTAAGGGAACAGAGATTCAACAATTAGGTAGATGTTACTGACAAAGTCGATTCAGGTCCTGCAAGAGGTTGCCGCAGCGCGACGTGTATTGATCAAGTGTGGTTCCACGGAGATTGACGGATATGTGTTCTGCTCAGGCCTGAGTGCATTGAAGCTGTATTATGGAACCCACGCGAGCTTACAAGCTCTGATCTGCTCGGCGACCTACCTCATTCGGAGTGCAGTCTGCCGGCCCAGGTGCGCAACTAGTCGGCCAGGCAGGTTTTCTCTAGATATACGCCCTCTAAGTGAGCTGATGGATATGTACCATACACGCAAAGCTAAGGAACGTCACGACAAGGTTTATGCCTTGCTCGGTATGAGCTCTGATGATATCACCGTGGCAGGGTTATCGGTCGACTACGAGGTTTCGTGGAGAAAACTTTTCCAGCAACTCATCCACTTCATCCTTTCTGAACGGGTGTCTGTGGACACTTGGGACGATAAGGAGATTGCTATCATTAAGGGCAAGGGCTGCATTCTTGGCGAGGTGTCCTCGGTCGAAAGAGATACTGCTTGGGAAGACAGACAGCACGTGGGTATTACTTGGAAGAATGAGCTTAGCTATATCGGCATGAAGGAAACATGGGGCATTTCCCGCGCGAAGGGAGCATGGAGCTCTCGTTGGACCTTCCAGACCTCGGCGAAATCCGTCCAGGTAGGGGATGCTATCTGCCTTCTACAAGGAGCGTCGAGGCCGACGATCATCAGGCTATATACCGATTATTGCGCCGTTATAATGATTGCAGTTCCTCCAGAGGACGATTTACGAACTACGACCAGATATATCAAGTGGTCAAAGCTTTTGCAATCGATAACAGCTTTTCCGCATGATTTCCTGCTTGTCTGGGACTGGGAGCATCCAGATAAGTCGCAAGATGGAGAAGATTACGGATACTTTATGAGCAGTCGAGTGCCGAAATGCTCAAAAACAGAGCTGGAAGATTGCCTAGACGAAGCGACCAGGCTACAGAATGCCAGACTGGTATTACAAGAGATTAAAAAGTATGAAATGGTACTAAGGAATCTCCAAAAAGCAACAAAGGCTTTTGAGAGGGCGTTAAGAAGCATGAACAACCTGGGGTTTGCTGACCGAGGCTACAGCCGTTGGGAAGAAGGAGATGCAAAGAAGCTAGAAGTATTAGTAGATCTAGTTATCAAGGACAAGGGCCAATGGACGCTGCTCTGCTTGGCGGCAGGAAAGGGGCACGAGGCGGTCGTCAAGCTGCTGCTCGACACTGGCAAAATCGACTCGAATGCTGAGGATCTGCAGACGGCGCTGCGGTTGGCGTCGTGGAACGGGCATGAGGTGGTCGTTACGCTGCTGCTTGATAGTGGTAAGGTCGACCCGAACGCCAGAGATTGGGATGGATCAACGGCGTTACGGTCGGCCGCGGGGAACGGGCATGAGGGGGTCGTTAAGCTGCTGCTCGATAGTGGCAAGGTCGGTTCGCATACTGAGGATCTGCAGACGGCGTTGCAGTCGGCGGCAAGGAACGGGCATGAGGCGGTCGTTAAGCTGCTGCTTGATAATAACAAGGTCGACCCGAACGCCAGAAATTGGGATGACTCGACGGCGTTATTATCGGCGGCGGAGAACGGGCATGAGGCGGTCGTTAAGCTGCTGCTCGATAGTAACAATGTCAAGCCGAACGGCTGGAGTAGGGGTGGATGCACGGCGTTGCACTTGGCGGCAAGGAACGGGCACTCGGCGGTCATTAAGCTGCTGCTTGATAATAACAATGTCGACCCGAACACCAGTGATTGGTGTGGATGGACGGTGTTGCACATGGCGGCGGGGAACGGGTGTAAGGCGGTCGTTAAGCTGCTGCTCGATAATGGCAAGGTCGACTTTAACGCCAAAAATGGAGATAGATGGACGGCGCTGTTATTGGCGGCGAAGTACGGGCATGAGGCGGTCGTTAAGCTCCTGATCGATAGTGGTAAGGCTGACTTAAAGGTTAAAGGTCCGAATGGATTGACGGCGTTACTGTTGGCGGCGAGGGGGGGGCATGAAGCGATCGTTAGGCTACTGCGAAATGCAATTTAGTTTACATTATACGCTGGTTTCGGACTTAGAGTAATATTATTCCAGCCCGACAAACCGGTTCAGCAGCCACTGCATGCCCCGTGATATATAGTGCTAGGAGTAGGAAAAGCGAAGCCGCGGACGGACAGCTTACTGGTACATTTGCCGCCCATTTTGCGGCTAGCTCTGGGTAGTCTAGCACTCTATTATTCACTTCATCTATATTTGGCCCGGCGACTGGTACCACCCGTAGGCCATGCCGCAACCGGGGGTGGTTAACCGCATAGATACGAACAAAAGGTGCCTTTGTCGTGTTATCTCGACAGCTTTTTTCCTTTAGACCCGCGCCTCCCTACATATAGGATCAAAAAGAGTACTAATCAATTTACTGTATCCCAACCACATTATCTTTGGTTTGCGCGAGGGGAATAATGATGCCACCTGTCCAAGCCCTCCCGACTCCGACTCTTTCGAGCAGTCACCGCGGGCTGCTAGGCATGGAACCCGACCAACTAGACCAGTAAGCGCTTCGATTATCAAAAGAGTCGCCATTTTTAACACATTAAATAGATTCACAACGACGAAGTTATTGTGATTTCTTGTGGGACACAACAGAGCAGAGGCCTCCATCCGCTCAGGCCTCTTGTCTCGCCTGTCAACCGCGCTCAACGCCGTAGCACACGGCGGGACAGAGGAATCCTTGGAAGGGTAGGTGACTTGCGAGGGCGTTGACAAAGATATTTTCTCGCGCTTCGTCCAGTTTCTGTACACCGGTGCTTACACGGGCTTCGCGTCCGCCGAGACAGATGGATCTGCCGTCATCGTGAGCGTCCATGAGAAGCTGCCGGATATTAAACCCCAAGGATCCCCATTTCACCAATGGTTAACCAAGATGACCAATAACAGAGCAATGTCAGCGCCAGCAGAATGTATTGGCCAAACGCTCTGCAAATCAACCTAAACCCAGAAAAGATGGCCCTGGAGCGCGTGTCCATGGGACATGCTAAGATCTGGGTCTTCGCCCGTAGGTTTGCCATCACTTCGCTCATGGATCTTGCTTACTCGCAATTGGCCGTCGAGCTGGCGGAGTGGACCATTTTGCCGTTCACTTTCACGTTCGTTCCCGGATTCGGAGGACTCGTCCGCTACCTGTATGGCAATTGCAGGGACAGACAATATCAGCTGCGACGACTCGTAGCAGAGTTTGCGGCTTGTGTGGTGGAAGATGTAACTGGTCTGGAAGGGTGGTTGATATCGTTGGAAGAGGTGCCCGCCTTTACGGCGGATTCGGTCAATCAGATGACGGATCGAATTGGGTAGGGCAGTATATCTCATACCATGTCAAACTCTGTATTCTAGGAGGCTCCCCGGTTTCTGTTGCCTTTGTCATGTGGACGCTGATTTAGTTCATATCCACCCTCGCTTATGCAAAGAAAAAGATAAAGACTCCTTGCGCCTAATATGGTATTAGTTGCCCCAGAAATCAACACAAAAATAGTCCCGTGATCCTAACGCCCACGTCGCATTCTGCCAACCTGTCTCTCATGGAGCGCATCTACTGAAGATCAAGTGACCGAGAGCTAGACAGTCATCGTCACATCTCCACAAAGGAAAACTGACGAACCTCGGAGCCAATCTCTTAGCTTGGCATCAGAGGCATTGTCCTGTTCACCCTTTCATACCTCTCCTACAGCGTACCGTGGAGACCATGCCGCGTCTTTGCGACATGTCATCACGGCAACCGCGAACTGTTATTCAAGGAAAGAGCTACGGCTTTCAGAGAGCCATGGTATGTCGCACAGCAATACAGAGACCCATCGCGCTTCTTGCTTGGCGTCTAGGGCCTCGAAAGGGCTTGGTAGAAGGTAGACTGGTCCCCGGATGGCAATACTTTGCGACGACCGGCATTATTACAGAGGTTGTACCACCGCGTCTGATTTAGCTACGGTCCTTACAACCCGTGTCCGGTCTCCTTGACGGACATGTTAGCTGTCGCTGGGTGATAGGATGCACTGCCAAGTAAGCTTAATTTGAATATGCATATCGGAATTCTCTGGAGTCCCATAGCACGGGAAAACAACCGGTGGGAAGCTCAATACTTAATTATACTACCCATATGCTATGCGTGCTCCATGCATATCAATATCGTCTATATGCCGATCATTATTACCCCCGACCCACGGGAGGTAGGCAGTCATCAGAGGCCCAGTTGAACCAGCGGTAACATTATCGTTTCTAGCAATGCCGAAATGCGCAATATGCCCTACATGTAACAGATAACATCCCTCTTGCTACTACGGTATCGGGGCAAAAGTTTAACACAGTCATGTAGCGGTGGGTCTCGCTAGTAACCGTCTTATACAAATTCAGTATAGCCAACACCGAGGTCGTCCCAATGGAACTTCACCCATATGCGAATTGGCAACCTTTCCAACTTTTACTCGCTGCCAATCTTTTCAAATGAACGAAATAATTGTCATTGCACTATAGTAACCAACACTCTACGTACAGATTATTAAACGGTTCGAAGACACGGGATCTAGGCGGCCGTTAGCTAATGATTCGTCACCAGCGCTACGGCTAACCGACCACCAGACAACACAAGCGATACCTGGTCAAGCCAGCTCGCTCTCGGCGCTCGAATGACAAGGACCACAGGACAGGGATTCCCCAGCTTTTCCGGATGTCTTGGAGAAGCTTAAATGCGGTGGGGCGTCAATGCCGCCAAATGCCAAGATATTGTCCCCAGAACGCCCAATCTCCACCCCAAGTTCTGTGTAGTTCTAGATTTTAAAAGGCTAAATCAACCTCCGTGTAGCAGAGCTTTCCTTCGTGGGTACGGATCCTTTACAGATACCTACAGTACTCGTATATACTTAGTGAAGACGAGCTAACCATGTCCCTATATGCTATACTAATCCTGAATTGGCAAGCAGCAAAGCATGGTTAGGAATCTCGCCAATTCCCTTCCGATGCAAATACCCATTCTCTAGCCTTGCGGATCCTGCATAGTGGTACCTCGTATTATCGTTGGCGCATATACGTCAAGTTTCGCGTGTTTTATTCCCGGCTTGGCTTTGCTTGTGTTCTGCTGGGGGTGAGCCAAGCGACTCGACTTATGCGATTACTTAGCTGGCCGTTGTTCCCTGCTACCTTACCCGATACCCACGGCGATGCCCACGTCGATTAGGGCTCTTACATCACAGTTCTCGTCAGTTAAGAGATATACTCCTTGACTCGTTCCGAGACAGGATGCGGACTTACATCCAGTCCCCTTATGTGAATGCCTGCTGAACATATCGAGAACTTGATATTAAACTCGGTTGAGCTACCCCTGACAGCTAAGCAAATCACGATTTCCCAGCTATATCAATCATGGGATTCTTCCGTCTTGAGGAGATAGCCAAATATTTCGTACACATTTAAAGCAGGGGCACTTATATGTAAGCGCGCACGAGGTCCATCGATCTTCATTCTCCCCGAATCGAAAATTGAAGAAATCCGAGAGTGGATATCTCTTCTCAGTTCGTCCGGCGAGACAGCACATCGTTTTCATCTCTGGGGACTCTTTCTAGCTTCAACGAGTA
Source organism: Monosporascus sp. MG133 (assembly GCA_004155925.1). Taxonomy (NCBI): domain Eukaryota; kingdom Fungi; phylum Ascomycota; class Sordariomycetes; order Xylariales; genus Monosporascus; species Monosporascus sp. MG133. Next base: position 129,239 of record QJNX01000042.1, on the reverse strand, counting down.
CATTTTCAGTAACGTCAACAAACAGAGTCTAATCTCCCTCCAAGTTCTAGCGTCTGCTGTGAAACACTTGACGCTCAACTTCAACCCTTACAGCTTGGCGTGCAGCTGCGCTTGTGTACCTTCGAACTCTATGCCGCTCTCAGGATAGTAACATCATCTCACCTGTCTCGATAAGTATCTTCCCGAATCGCTTGGTCATAGCCTACTTGGGAGTATATAGGAGATTGGCCGTAGCTCCGGGGCATCACGACATAACAGAATAACCCACCCGGTTTTCCCGAGCTCCTTTTCACATACCCAGCGTCCTCGGTGTATGCCAGAATAACTATGTCGCGGCCTAACTGACTGTGCGAGCTCGACGAGACTTCAGAGTGCAATTGCACAGCAATGAAAGTGTGTATTCATCTGATGACTAGGTAACTAGATGCATCAACCGAGAGCTCGGGAAATAGTGTACTCCTATGACTCGAAACCAAGCGATATAGTCCACGCGCTCAACGATGGTTGACCTCCACAATGCCATCGCTGTACTCTTGCCTCTATACCTGCTATCCGAACCTTCCTTTTTGGTGAGCTCATCTGACCTTACATTACTCAGTTCCTATGTTGTATGATGGATTCCAATGCAGTGTCGGTTCTTATTTAAGCCCCTGTGGGACCATCCAGGGGGGTTCTCGTCTCATCTCTGCTCTTTTCGCCACCTAGGAACCACTGTCTTATCTATCCTTTCTGGCTGCAGCGCTGGCTTTTGGGTTCTTTCTTCCACCTTTATTCCTTCCTGCAGCATCTGTTTCTACAGTAGTTTATACCTTGCGAGCAACCAAATATGCGGTTCAGCATAGCATTAGCCCGCCTGGCCCTAGCCGTCGGCATAGCCTCTGCCGAATCAACCTTCAGCCCAGCGAGGCCACCGTCCATCCCCTTAGCTGTCAAGTCGCCCTATCTCAGCTCGTGGTTGAATGTCGGTGGTGACGAAGAGAACGGAGGCTATCTTGCCGGGGGATGGCCAAGGTTCTGGGCGTTAGTCTATCCTTTGGAGCCCGACCGGCACAAGACATTCTAACGCACAGCCATAGGCAGCAGATCACCGGATGGACGGGCTTTATTCGCGTAGACGGAGTTCCTTACGCTTGGCTAGGCGCGGCTCCTGGAGCGGCTCCAGTGAATCAAACGCATTTTTCTTACACGTCGACCCGAAGCACGTTCATTCTGCAGGCCGGCGGTAAGGTGGAAATGAGCGTCACGTTCTTGAGCCCAGTGACGGCGAGCGATCTGAGGAGGCAATCTCTGACCTTCTCCTACCTGGATGTTGGCGTCCACTCCCTGGATGGGGCTAGTCACGATGTACAGCTCTACGCTGATGTCTCGGCAGGTAAGATCGGATCTGGCTGGTATCCGTCACTGTTCCGAGCTAATTAGGATCGCAGAATGGGCTTCCGGTGATCTTGGATCCATTATTCAGTGGGACTATGATACTGCCGATGGCGTGGCGTATCATCAGTTTGCCCGCCAGGAACAAGTTGAGATTCATGAGGTTAATCAACAGGCGAGCTGGGGCACATGGTATTGGTCAACGAAGGATGATAAAGGCGTGAGTCGCTGCTAAATTCCACCCGCAGCTCTTGATGCTATGTCTGACCGCTATATTCCCACAGCTTACTTGGCAAAGCGGTTTTGACACTGACGTGAGGGGCAACTTCATCCGGGACGGAGTCCTCACCAATATTAAGGACATAGATTTCCGTCCGGTCAATCAGAACTGGTATGTATCCGTGCCTTCGCAAGTTGGTTTTTATCCATCCCCTGCTAACTTTCTTGGAGGCCCGTTTTCGGTTTTGCAAAGGATCTCGGATACGTCAATGGAAGCACTATGTCTACCGTCTTCTCCATTGGTCTAACACAGGACGCCGCTATTAAGCTCCTAGGGGAGGGTGACGGTTTCACTACGTACTCATCATTGTGGAAAAGCTATTTTCGCACAGGTTTAGAAGCTGTAGGTGGCTCCATATCCATCTTTATGCTACTCACTAACAATACCAGATGACGTTCTTCTATAATGATTATGACGAGGCCTCAAGAATTGCCACGGATCTAGACAACAAGATAGCAGCCGACTCGCTCGCCGCGGCTGGACAAGACTACCTTACGATTACCAGCTTGAGTGTGCGGCAGACATTTGGGGCTCTGCAGTTCACTGGTACGGCGGAGGATCCTGTGGTGTTCCTGAAAGAGATCAGCTCCAACAGTGATATTCAGACCGTCGACGTGATTTTCCCGGCCATGCCGCTTATTCTGTACCTCAACCCAGAGCTCGTCCCGTACCTCCTGAAGCCTCTCTTCCTCAACCAGGAAAACGGGCATTATCCTAAAAAAAGTGCTATCCACGACCTCGGCATCTTCCCACTTGCTAAGGGTTACCCCGACGGGAACGACGAGCCCATGCCAGTAGAGGAAAGCGGCAATATGATCATCATGGTCCTCGCCTATGCCCAGCGCACCGGCAACGTCGACTACCTCGATGCGCACTACCCGATACTGAAGCAGTGGGCCGACTACCTCGTCGACGAGTCGCTCATCCCCGCGTACCAGCTCTCGACGGACGACTTCGCGGGCAAGCTCGCCAACCAGACCAACCTCGCGCTCAAAGGGATCATCGCGTTGCGCGCCATGTCGGAGATCGCCGAGCTCACGGGACGCGCCGAGGACGCGGCCCGCTTCGGCGCAACGGCGAGGTCGTATATCGACCAGTGGCAGGACCTCGGCATCAACAAGGCCGCGGACCCACCGCACACGACGCTGTCGTACGGCGACGCGTCCTCGCACGGCCTGCTGTACAACCTGTACGCGAACTCGCTGCTGGGCTTCGGCTACGACTTCGTGCCGAAGTCCGTCTACGACGCGCAGTCGGCCTTCTACCCCACCGTCGCCCTCGAGTACGGCGTCCCCCTCGACACGCGCCATATCTGGACCAAGACCGACTGGATGATGTGGGCCGCGGCCATCGCGTCGGAGGACACCCGCGACACCTTCATCCGCCTGCTGGCCCGCTGGATCTCCGCCACCACCACCAACATGGCCTTCACGGATCTGTACGACGCCGCTACGGGCGACTATCCCAACCCCGGCCTGCGATTTACTGCGCGTCCCGTTGTCGGGGGGCACTTCGCGCTGCTTGCGCTTCCTAAGCAGTAGCCTCTGTAAGGGGCCGGGTTGCTGGGGCACAAGTTGGGGTTAAATGTCTGACAACTGGCTTGTGTTGGGCATGGCCTTGCCTAAGACGAGGACAAGAGGCAGGATGCCCGCGGTGCTTTACATCCAGTTGCTCGAGTCAGTACCGACCGCTTGGGTCCTACGGAACCAGCGGTAGAGAACCCGGCTTTGACCTGCCCTTTCTGGAAGCTCTGACGCTAGGCCACGTTGGAAATTTTTCGATTCGACATACCTTACCATTTAGGATATACGTTGGATACCCCTACTATGTTAGTCTGCTATGGTGGAAATATAATAGTATTGGTACCCTCATTCCATTTCGCTTAAGTGACTCAGTGGGGATGGTAGGAGCCGGCCGCGTAACGACGGTGTCAACCTATGCATAACAAATCGCCGAGAAGGGGACTTGAAATAGCATTACGACGAGTAACACCCTAATAGTAAGTGCGTCAAATTGGGCTTCCTTGCCCAAATGCCAGCGAGGCACCAAGCGTCTGAGTTCGCGGTATAGCGCAGCGGATTCCCGTAATAAAGACATTGTAAAATTCGGAAGACGGTAAAAGGGACACTTGTCACTTCCAAGCACATATAGAAGAGGGCTTCAGAACCCTGAGTTCGCAGATGGTTCTTATTATTATAAGCTTGCGGATGAAACATTTGGATCGGAGATATAGCGGTATACTCAAGTTGCCAACCGTGTAATCGCCGAATCTTATATAGGAATGTTGATACCTCCTAGTCCCAGGGGCCCGATATAGTGCCCAATGTCTTAAGCATCAACCACGACCGGCTGCCTGGTACGATTAAAGAAGAAACTGGCTATAACGTACAGACATAGACATATCGTGGCCAACGAAAATATATATGAAGACAAATGAGTCTGTCCGTAGCACCATTCACTGGTTAACATTGGTGTTATGAGCCTCCTTCGGCTATCTCAGCCCGCCTCTGAATGCCTCGCAAATCTCCGCGCGTTCCCAGTCTCTCTTCCTCGGCGTCAGAGGAGATCCGCGGGGTCGACGATGCTAACCCAGATGTTCTCCTTATTCTCACTGTACGAGACGACGAGCTTGCCCTCGACCACGACGGCGGTGGGGTAGCTGAACATGAGGCGCTTGATCCCCCGCGTGTCCGGGGCGATGGTCGCGTTGGCGCCGGTCTTGAGCACGCCGATGCCCGTGTACGCCCGGCTGCGGCCGCGCGACGTCGCGATGGTCAGCGGCTGGCGCAGGCGCTCCGTGTTGTTGCGCGGGTTGTGCACCAGGAAGCGGTCGCCGCCCGGCAGCAGGCCGAGGTGCTGCTTGCTGCCGACGCAGGGGATGTTGGTCCGGTAGATGGCGTTGCCGCGCTGCTGCTCCACCTTCGGGTACCAGTCGTCGCCCGACCGCGACGCCGTGTGCTCCACCCACACCGCGTGGCTGATGGTGTCGGACCCCGAGATGTCGCGCCAGAAGCGCTCCCAGCAGCCCCCGCGGCGCTTCTTGCACCCGCCTTCATCACCGCCGAACCAAACAGCCCGCGTCGGCTCCTGCATGTCGTGGGTGTCGTCCGCAGCATACAGCTTGGTCGCGTAAAGCCAGCTGCCCCAGGCGGGCGTCGTCGCCGGCTCCCGCAGGTAGGCCTCGATCTGCTCGGCGTGCTCGCACATCTTCATGCCGTATTTGGTCCCATACACCGTCTCATTGTAGCGCACCTCGTATGCCCACTCATTCTGCGAGGACCAGCAGGGGTCGCCCACTGGATTGCCCTCCCCGTCGATGGTGCGGGCGATCCGGCCGGCCGCCTTGGTCCCCTTGGCGTCGTCGCCCCAGCAGTAGCGCAGTGTCGTCTGCGAGACTGCGTACAGCGTGTCCCCGCCGACGGGAACGAAGGCGATGGGGTGCACTGCGCGCTGGTAGATCCGGTTGTCGCACCAGTAGCTGTAGTTGGCCGCGGTGGTCTGGTTGGGTAGCAGGGCCTCGGGCAGGATGGAGACGCTCGGGGACCAAGTGTAGCCCCCGTCGACAGAGGTCGTCAGCCACGATTCCTGGCCGGTGGCGTCCTCGTCGATCGGTGCCGACGAGTACTGCAGGTACACCCGGCGCCCGTCATAGTACAGCTCCGGGTGGTGGGCGTACGTCCGTCCCACGTCGGTCCCGCGGTAGACCACCACCTCCTTCTCGACCTTGAGCTGCGGCCACCCGGCATAGATGGGGTCCGAGTAATTGATCGGGGGTGAGACTTGCCAGTATTCCTCGGGTGCGAGCGGCGGCGGCGGAGTACCGGCCTGTGCCCTGTACAAGGCGCTTGCGCTGAGCGCTGCCAGGTGAAGTCCCCGGATTATCATAGTTGTGCCGAGACCGGTGGCCAGTGGTAAGGCAGGACTCAGGAGGAGAGTGGTGTATTCCAGTCAAGCTTGATATCAACTCTCTGCACGGGATTCGCATTCGGTTAAGTATGGCCCGAGCCGTCGAGATGATATCTCCCCTGCCATCATGGTGGGCCGTCGGTGAGCCCGTCTAGGGTCTATTCAACCGAGAACCGAGATAGGTCGGTGAGAGTCGGTCCTAGGATGGATAGAATGTTCATCCACAAAGCGAAGGATTCATATGCTTTTCATCTGCGTCCCAAGCTTGCGAAGGAGTGTTTCTCCGTACCTTCTCTCTCAACCCGGTTAACCGGCGGTTTCCCCGCAAACGGTGATTGCTGTCCCATTTGGGGGTAGCCGGGGTTTAGGTCTCGGCTTCAGGGGTCATAGTCCAATCGGTATTCTGCCCGCCGCCTGAGTATGGGGTAGTGCTAGATATGTTGATCTACATTCGTGGAAATTGGGAATGGGTTTCGTAGGATTGATGCTTGGGTGCTTTGTCTTGTGAAATGAGAAGATAATAATACATTTACCTTTACTCTGAATATATGGTAGTGAAGCTACCGCTATAAGCTTTTTTCGCTTATGACGCCGTCGCCTAACTCAACGTCGCCTGCCGTCGCTTACCACCTCGCTTATTTTGTCGGTCCCTTCAGTGGTTACCTGCTTTATCAAAAGATAATAAGTTGATTCTTCTGTAATTGTCAAGCGAGGCCCGTCGTAGGGTTATGGCGTTAAGCTAGAAGACCGCGTTCCGGAATGGACATGCATGGAGCTACCTATGGGAGGATCAAGTTCCGAGAACTAACCGATGGGGCATCTTCATAAGGGATCACTGAGAGTATGGCTTTTTGCTATCCAATACACTACCACATTTTCAAAATTCCTATGACACACTGAAAGCCAAAGGGTCGGATACATCCCCGCATAGCGAGGGATTCCTGGGACCGTACAGTAGCTCTTAGCTTGAAGGCATGGAGCGACAATGAGGAAGCGTAGACAACGCAACAGTTACGATAAGAGCTTACGTCCCACGCTGACAGTGCGCAAAGTCTATAGAATTGATACGGGCCTTGGATTTTAATAGATCACGGTAATAAATAAGTAATGAAATACAATTGGTTCAGTAACCAGTACCGGCACAGAAGTCATAAATTACAACATACTTTACCATATAGCATAGGGCCTACTTGGTTAAGTCCAGCTCCTGTATCGACATGTCACATATACACATACATAGCTATCGGCGCTTTGACCAAGAATAGCCATCTCTTTTTGTGAGTTAGCATGACTTCATCCTTGCGTTTTTAATATAGTACCTGAAGCACATGGAGAATCGACGAGACAAGCGCGGAAGCGAGGGATGTATCATAGTGCGGATGATAACTGCAGTCCAACCATAAGCAACCTTGACTCAGTCAGTGGCCATCTAACGGACTTTTAGCATTCTATTCATGTTCCGCTAGCGTACTACTCATCAATCCATCTTATCATTCTTTAACAATCTCAAACTCGCTACTTAAACCCTCAAACGGGGTAATGGTCCCCGTGAACCCCTTCGCATCGCCAAAGTACTTGATGCGATACCTGCCCGGCTCCGCCCAGGGCTCTGTCTCCCAGGAGATGTCGACCTCGCTCGTGCCCAGCAGCTCGGAGACCCTCCTCCAGCTGAACACCAGGTGCCAGTCCCCGTCGTCGCGGACGGCACGCCATCGCGAGGTCGCGGCGTCGAGCTGCTCCACCACCGCATAGCTGCCCTCGAGCCTGAGGTTGTTCCGGGGGTTGGCGCCGATGAAGGTCGCGCTGACCGTAATGCCTCTTCGGTACACTTCCTCGACGTCGTGGACGACGTCGCCGAAGCTCTTGAAGAAGGGCGCCGCGTCATGAATGACCGAGGGGATGAAGCTCAGGCTCCGGTTACTGTTGTCGGGTGGTTCCGGTCCCCTCGGCGGTCGGTTACTAACTGAGCTTAGGTAGGGAACCCACGACAACGTAACATTGATGTAAGCCGCTAGTGTGTGCGGCCCGTATAGCGTACTGGCTCCTTCGTAACGCTGTATCCTGTCCTGTGGTGTCAGCACTTATTGCAGAGTTAGAGAAGCGGCGACCACTTTCTTAACATACCCGTATTCCTCCTCGGTGGCAATGTAATGCGTGTAGCTATTGGCAGGGCCGCCGAGTACGACGACAGGTGATGTCGGTATTGGCTCTGCGGCGAAGAGGATGGAAACCTCGTCATGGACAGCATTCTTCCATCGTCGACCAGCCATGGTGGTCGCTTCGCCCGGACTGACAATTATAACGAGTTGGCCCACGCGGAAAACCTGGACGTCAACCACATTCGGCGTCCACTGATATGGGCTTGTTACCTCGCCTACATCGAGTAATATCGGCTTCGGGCTATGACAGGCGTTCTGGGCTTCACTCGGTTCCTTGAGCATACCAGAGACTATACGCCATACCGGGGAAGTGGTGTTAGGATTTCCGTCGTGTTGAGTAAAGTCAAAAACCCCCGGGCCATCGGAGGTTCCAGCAGCAAAGGAGTAACCGAGGGCCGCAGGGCAAGTCTCAACCTCTGTGCCATTTGGCAGCTCGAACCGATAGTTTGACATGTTATGGAAGGTATGGAATGACTTTACCATTCGCCCACGAACTGGATTAGGCGACTGGTTTAGCTGGTCGTAGAGGCGTTTGGCTGGTTCAAACTGACGCTTGCCAATCTCGAAGCAGGAAGATGTACCCTTATCGTTTGCCCTGAAAAGGGGCCCTCGAGCATGGCATTTCTGGGACCTGCCATCGCTGCAGGTGCTGTTTTCGAAGCTGCACATCTGCCCCGTTCCATCTTCACACCAAGCTCCAAGCACATTTGGACTCGTGTCGCCCACGTTGGCTTGGGAGAACCCTGCAACGAAGCCGTCGGCGGCAGTATCGTCACCCATCACGCTCTTCTCGAACAAGTAGGCAGCGACTCCTTTGTTGTCGCCAGACACTAAGGTGTTGTTTCCGAGAACGGACGTCCCGTGAGTGGGAAACCATGTGAGTACGCCGATGTTCTTGCCATCTGAAGATCTCTGGAACTTGAGTAAGGTGAGGTCTTTCTCCACTGATCCATCGTCTTCAGAGCTGATATTATACCTCGCCCGCTCCTCTTCGGGGTTTGCGAGATATGCATAAAGGCTTCGGTTAATGTTGGCTCCAAAGACCTTGGTAGATCCGATACTCAGGCGTCCGGGTGCAAGACTCTCATGTGCACGGCGGATGGAGAGAATAGCGCCGTCGACAATGGCCCGATAGCTCTGTTGGTCGAAGCCTTTGCTCGTTATCTGTGGCAGAAGATAATTCAGCCAGGCCCCTGGCCCGGAATGCGAATGAGTGCCCGTAACGGCAACGTTGTGATGGCCGTAGTAGGCGTAGTCTTGGCCAAGTTTCTCCAAGCCCGACAAAATACCGTAACGGACAGCAGTGTCTCCAGACTGGGTGTCAAGGACCAAGTATACGAACCTGTCTGAAGGGTTGACGGGGTCGGCCACAATGAAAGCACGCGAGTACAGGCGTTGGCGCAAACCAGTGCCGATTTGGTTCGGGTCAGCATATCCCATCAGGTTGATCTCGACGCATGGTCCTGTTATATCGGCCTTTCCTACACCTAAGAGATAATCGTCATCTGGGGACTCGGTTAATAGGAACTCTCCCCTCCATTTGTAATCATCTGACAAGGGATTCCATCCTGATAGATACAACGATATCGGTATAAGTAACACAACAGCAGCCAGTAGTCGCGATAATGAAGTACTAGAAGCCCTCTGGGGCATACTTTGCTGTGCTTTATCCATCATGTATGGGTGTAATGAAACGGTTTGTACTTGATGGCAGGCTATCGCATAAAAACCAGCCCCGAGGTCATAAATAGAAGATGAGGTCGTTTGAAGGGACGGGGCGTCACGATGTCACATGGCTCTTTTATTAGGTACCAACGTGTGCCGATATGTACGTTGTGGTTGTCGTCACATTTCAAAGCAGACCCCGCCGTCACCTGAACTTTCGTCGCTAGTTGAGATGAGAGAAGTTCCGTTTCAGTGTTAAAAGTACGGTAGTGATTCTGGTGCACCTTGGAATGTCGTCATTGGCCTGAGCTTGGTTCAGATAAGCTCCTGACAACTGTATGCAGGGACCGCCCCACCATGTAATATGTCCGGTGCAAAGAGCTCCACTCTGCCGCCTGATACGGCCTTACCAACTGCTAGCCCCCTTTCCGTGACGTACTTACTACCGGTAACCGACTGTTGAGAAAGGGGGATCTTCAGTTGAATAATCCTCTGTAATGAATACACGTAAAAGATCCGTAACAGACCACACATTTCACGGCAAAACGGTCGCATTCTGTTAGTAAGGAGAGCGGGGTCCGCAACGACTTAACCTCTAACATCTATTGCACAGTGTCTAGGATTAATACGTATAACACTCCAAATAACCCGAGTAGTGGCGGCTTCTTTGAAGGCGAAGTCGTGAAAAACTAGGGGCATTAAATAAGGCATTACCTCTTGTCCTCACCTTTGTACTTCGTATTCTCGCCTTGATTACGGCGTGTGCCGGCCACAGCACTTGAGACTCCCATCTTCCTAGCTGAGACTACAAACTTCTCTCTCGAAATGGTTGTCCGGAAGTGAGAATTCGGATTGGACGTTGGCTTGTCTGGATAATATACGTAAAGCCTCAAGTCCTAAGGGTCGTCATAATGCGGACTGCATTACCAGGCATATTTTGTACCTCTCGTTAGCCCAAGGAGAGCCGTCATCATATGTTAGTTTCTTGTACTAGGTAACAATTGTACAGCGCTACTGCATATCATCATCGGTGGTTGCCGTCGACGTATGCCGTCACCGTGGTTGGTGTAAGCACGACAAGATGCCTCTCCCATGCCATATGAACTGGAAGTTGGCGACATTCCGCTAACTATGTATTTCAAGACCTGCCAAATTCTAGGGTCCGGCACTGGTCGATATCCCCCCCGCGCCCCGTCAGACGGCTTCCAGGCTCCTGCATTTGTCTGGTAGAAAACGAGTAGCAGCACCGCGCTGTAGTCCGGGCAGGTCGGCAGGGACCGGATGGCCACAGACTGAATACCCTCAAACACCACGCTTCGGCGATATGAGAGCTATTAGAACGGATTTCACCATGCCTGTTACGAGATCGATAACTGCGTCAGCCTCCCTACCTAGTAATTACAGGTAAAGTAGGATCTGTCTCGCAAGCCGTATAAACCCAAGTCGTCAAAGCCACCCAGCTGGACGAAGTCGGAGGGAAGAACGGCGAGAATCCTCCATTCGCGTTATACGATACATATACACCGTCCGGAGTGAGGCCTAGGTGAGGGAAGATTGGGCGAGGAGATCTGCAGACGAGTCCGGACTACGATTGCAAGCCATTTCGCAGCCAATAAGTTGGAGCAGATTTTGGTCGCGGTCGGTTGCAGTCAGGGCCCTTCAGCTAGGCTGGTGTCAACAAGTGGTAGCCCGTGCAGGGTACTTAGCGAGGTACATAAATACATAGTACTGCGCTATCGATACTGTAATGATAAGAAAAACGTCCCAACCAGCCCTGACAGTTCCGTATCGTATCGTATTATCAACTCTATAGTGATATCGCCCATAAACCCATTGACCACACGAAAGCCTCACATAATCAAACGCAGCAAGACTTAAGGCTTCCAACCGGCCAAGATGTCGTTCCGCACGACAGTTCACGAATCCTTACCATGTAAGCCTATCTAGCCGGCCTCTTATATACCGCCCAACTCCAGCTCCAGCACTCTCTCGCCGACGCGACAATACCCAGACGAACCGCTAACCAAACCCCCAGACATCGACCCCGAACCAACGCCCGCAGAGCGCAGCGCAGCCGAGGCGCTCATCGCAGCGGAGCTCTCCTCTTCCTCGTCCTCCAGCCAAGCAGCCTCCGAAGCCCCAAGCAGCCTCCCAGCCCTCCGCGAACCCGTCTTCAGCCCGCTGATAGCGCAAGAGCTCGAACGAGTCGCCTCTCAGCAGCCGCTAGAGGCAATCGACACGTCGCGCTACGAGGCGCTCGACCCCTCCTCCATCTCCTCGCTGTCGTCCCCCGACGAGCTCCAGGGAGCCCTCTCGCGCGCGTACACCGCGTCGACGTACCTGCAGGGGCGGGAGGCGCACCTGCGGTTGCTGGAGGCGCACGGGCGCAACGCGTGGCTCGTGGGCAACTGGTCCGGGCTGGAGCCCGAGACGGCGGCGCTCGAGCGCGAGCTGGCCGCCGCGCGCCGCGAGGTCGACCGCGTCAACGTGAGGCGCCGGCAGGCGCAGGACGAGGCCGCGGGGGAGCTGCGCGGGCTCGAGGACGCGTGGCGCCGCGGCGTGGGGCGCGTGCTCGAGGCCGAGGCCGCGGCCGAGGCGCTCCGGCGGCAGGTCCTCGAAAGGCGGAGGGAAGGCGGCGAGGGCGTCACTGCGTGAAGTTTTGCTGGCTTGTTTTCTTAGAAGGGGCGAACTTATATGTACGATAATGGGTGGGTTTGATCCGGACATGATATTTGCCCTTGGAATACTGCTCTGAAAAGGGGCCAGCCCGTGGAGGATAGGGGCTCACGGGATTACATTTACAATCCTATCATGTTATAGCGATCCGTGGGCGTAAAAGCAGCACGGCAAATCTAAAGGGGACAACAGAAGCAGGACCTGCTTGCGATATTACTCGTAACAGCGGTATCTCCAATGATAATAACACATGCCTATCTGACACAACAAGCGAGGGTAATGCCGGTAACGCCGTCTCGTACCCCAAGTCACATGCCATTCCTCCCAGCTCTAGAGCCGCCGTTCTCTACCCGTCCAGTCCCGATTAGGCTTGTCTTTTTTTTTTTTTAAGTTCAGAAGAAAATCAGATAGAAAGAGGGTCGATATCCTCGACACCTGATGCTACCCCTACGTATTGTGTTCTCCTCATAATACCCTCGACGGGCCCCAAGAGTCTTGCGAACGCTCCCTTTCCCATCGTGGCAACCTTCACCTCGGTTGTGCTAACGACGCTTGCAGCTCGTGGCGCATCGTTCAATAAGGCGAGTTCGCCGAAGAAGTCACCCTTCTTGTAATGCTTCACCGGCTCTGGTTCTCCCTCTTTATACGCATCCGCCTCGCCCGACTCGAGGAGGAAGAAAGCCTCACCAATGTCACCCTCTTTGATGATGGTGTGTCCCGGTGGGAACTTCTGAGTCTCGAGCGCATCGGCGATCTTGGATCGTTCATAAGGTGTAAGGGACGACAAGAGCGGTACCTCCTCCAGAAAGCTTTCGTATAGTCGCCTTCGCGCAAAAGTCGACTCCATGAGGATTCTGCGGAACGTGACTCGGTCGAGGGCCCAGAGTGTGCAGTTGGGCTCAGCCGATACGACGGTAGCAGCTCGAGGCGCGTTGTACATCAGGGCAAGTTCGCCGAAAGACCCCCCAGCCTGAATGCTACTAACTTTGTTGCCCATTCCGTCCGGACCGGGTTGGAGTGCACCACTGTCGTGGACATAGATATCGAAGGAGCCTTTCTCTACCACGTAGAAATAATCGCCTGCATCACCCTGTATAATAACCTAATCTAACGTTAGTGACATGTAAGTTCCTAACTTCGCTATTTACTCCGTGCTCCGAGATCACAACCGTGAAGACATTGCATACCTTGATACCTTTGGCAGGGATGAGCTTCTCTTGTAAAGCACCCAGAATCTGTGCGCCCTGCTCGTCATCCAAATGACTGAACAGGAAATTCCCTTCAATAGCCTTCTTCAGTCGCTCTATCTGCTCTGCGGTTTTGGGGTACGATGGCGGCGTCCAGTTATCGTTGGCGTCAGCTACGGGCTTCAGCGACTCGGCCGACACCGAGGTACGACGGCCGAAGTTGTACTGAGCAGGGTACGTGTCTGGGTTCGGAGGGGTCCTGACACCGGAGGGCAGGCTCAAGGTGTCCGAGTCCCAAGGCGCATCTCCGCCGAATACACCGCGGAAAAGTGCACTAGGTGGTCCGGTAACCGCGTTGAAGTTCGGGGTTGTGGGAGAAGTAATAGTGTCGTTCTCGTCTTCCTCGATGCCATTGAGCAAATCTCCAGACGGCCCACTGCCGGTGTCGATTCTGACCTCTGGACTGAAGGGGTTTGAATTTGTCGCAAATGGGCTCGTGAACGTAGGGCCCGACATGGTAGCAATCTTGGACTTATGTGAGGGGTTCCTATTTGACCGGTGTTGCGCCCGTTCGTCGGCTAGGCGTTTTTGAAAGTAATCGGCGCAAAATTGTAGGATATCGGGTGGATTCAAGTTGCGAATTTGACTTCCAAGAGCTTCTATTTCTCGTTGGTAAGCATCTAGTCGAGGCATACTGCATAAGAGAGGTGAAGGTCGTTTTAGGATGCCAATGTTGCCTTGCGGAAGAGGGCATGAATGAGGAATAAGTCCAGCAACACAATATGCCCAGGGAGAGCAGAGAAACGGTCGGGAAGGGTTATATATACCTGAGGCTACGACCAACTATGGAGCAATGCGCAGTCTGCACAACCCAAAGGCTGGTGCTAACCTGGCTGACGGCTGACTTCGTGGAAGAATCTACAGGCCTAACAATGGTGCTAAGTGACCAGGATGTCGTTAGCCTTTTAATGGTGTAGTGGCAAATTTAAAGGGTGTTGTGAGGACAAGGCCCTATGGGCATTTGGTAAGGTAAGAAAGGTGGCAGACGAGGCTAGGCTAAAGACCAAAATAAGACAATGGTGTAGAGAAATGCAGGTTCTCCAAGTCATACAAAGAATACTATTAGTAGGTAGGAGGGACGACGTTTGTGTGCAGGATGCAGATATGTCTCGTCTCATTTAGTAAGTACGAAACAAGACTCGTAGGACATCCCGTGTTAGAGAGAACTGCTCAGATGAAAGGGTATTTCGTCATGCAGGGGAAGAATAGTAGTAGCATGAGAGTAATAGTGATAGGTTAGACAGGTGAGCCGGGCAAATCTGGGGAACGGGATTCGAGGAAAGCGGCAGATGATGCGTAAAAAGATAAGGCAGGCGTCACTTACTCCGCAATTCGAGCAAGGTTACGGGCGGCTTGACGGATTGGCGTGGTATGATTTTAGATAATAGATAGTTGCCAGAGTGGAGTTCAGGTCGCGATGACCGAAATATGTAGCGATTAGAGGAAAATAATAAAATTATGTTGCTACAGGTCAACGAGCCCACCCCGAAGAGAGCTTTGGGTTTAATGATGGAGGGGGAAAGCAAAGGCCAGGGAGGGGGAAGAGTACCGAGATGAGATAAAGTTACCCAGGCCTCCAGGTCTCCAGGGACTTGCATTTGAGTCTTGCATATGGGTCTAAGAGTCAAAAGATCGTTCATTGGATAAGTAGAGCTCTAGCTCGAGTTCTCTCATTAGTCAATGGTACAGGTAGTGAGGTAGGTATGTACTTGTGTGCTGTAAGGGTTCTTAGCTACCTCCCTACTAGGCAGTATGCATCCAGAGCCATTTCCTCCGGTGACTATCAAGAATTTTAGTGTTGTAATTGAAAGAAAACTATGAATTATGAAAACAAAATCTACTCGCTGCCTAGTCCACCAATGCTCCCTGCCCAGCTATGCCCTCGTGTTCCCTTTCCTAGTAAAGGGGTGATGGTTTGTAAGCGCCTTCGATGAACCCTTGTTTATTGATTCTGGGAAAGCAATTCCGTGATTAACGTCAATCAAAAAACCCACCAGGCAGCTGCGAAGAGTGGGACCTTTGCCTCGGCGAGTGGAGAATGTCACTCTCCCAAATTGCTTCTAGAAAAAAGGAGCACGGGCCGCAAGGCAGTCATCTACCGAACGGCCGCCCAGTACCGTCTGACAGGCAACCATGTCCTCGCCACGTGGTAGAAGGGAACATGCGTTGACGTAATTAAGGACGTGATGAGATGCTTCTTTACGAGGTACTTTTCTATTTTTTCTATTCTCCCCCATCTAAAGGTGCAAGAGCGCTTCCAGGTCCATGCTGAGGCCGATAACATTCCGTTGCAGGAGCTATCTGCCCATTCTTGAGGGGAAGTGGGCCCAAGGAGATTCCGAGTGGTTCGTTCCTTTCAAGTACTTGCTGCACAAGGATGGTTTCGGGTTTAATCTGCGGTTTCTTTGCTTCTTCTAGAAAGAATCAATGGCCCAAGCTTCTTATTCAGTACTGTAGACATAACTATTACGTAATGCATATTCACCAAAGTTACTCCCCGATCTGTCCTACGTGTAACATGTACATAGGAGCTCTTAACACGGATCAGCTCTCTTTTTTCAGATGTCTTGCTTGATATGTGGCCCCAGAGTCTGGATAAGCTATAAACGTAGTCGCTAATTATTGCTTCAAAACAGGAACGGAGTATGTAGTATTAAGCAGCCCAAACTTATAGAAGCCAAACTTCGCCAATGCCGCTGATTCATGAACGATCAAGTGGGGCACTTAAAGCTTAGCTCGTTCGATGGTGGGATTTGGTGCATTCGGGTCATTTCCCTCGGACGTCGAGCGCTGCCAAAATGTAAACAAGGTGCCACGGAGCCAGCCACTAGATCAGGAACGGGAACAAACCTTACCCAAGACTTCCTCCGCCATGGCGATCCCGGCCGCCCTGCCCGAGAAGATGCAGCCGCCGAGGAACGTGCCCTCGAGCGAGCTGTAGCCGTGGACGCCGCCGCCGCCGAAGCCGGCAGCCTCGCCGGCGGCATAGAGGCCCGGGAAGGGCTCGCCGCCGGGCCTCATGACGTTGCTGCTGAGGTTCGTCTCGATGCCGCCGAGGGTCTTGCGCGTGAGCAGGTTCATGCGCACGGCGATCAGCGGGCCATGCTTCGCGACGTCGAGAAGTCGGTGCGGCTTACTCACGCGGCTCAGCTTGTCTGGCCAGTAGCTGCGCGCGTTGTGGATCAGCATCGCCTGCGCGTCCTTCGAGTAGGCGTTGGCGAACTGGCCGTCGCGCGCGTCGACCACCTCCCTGATCTGGTCGTAGTCGAGCGCGGGCCCGCCCGACTCCTTCGCCAGCTCGTTCATGCCGGCCACAAGGTCCTCGAGGTTGTCCCGTATTACGAAGTCCTCGCCGTGTTTTTGGAAGTTCTGCACGGGCACCGTCCCGTTTCTGCCGAACACGCGGGTGGTGAGGAGCTGCCATATGCTCTTGTTGGTGATATCCGGGTTCTGCTCGGAGCCCGACAGCGCGAACTCCCGCGCGATGATAGATTTCGTGAGAATGAACCACGTGTAGTCGTATCCGGTGCTGCAAATGTACTTGAGTGTTGCTAATGTATCGGTTCCTGGGAAGAGGAACGGTGGCAGGCGTTTACCCGTCGCATCTAGCCAGAGAGAAGACGGTGCCGGTAAGACGCGGATGCCGTGTCCGGGCCAGATGGGGTTCCAGTTCGTAAGCCCTTCGGTATAATGCCACATGCGATCCCGATTCACGACATTGGCACCTGATTTCTCAGCGATGCCAATCATACGGCCGTCGACGTGAGCCGGAACGCCGATGACAAACTTCTGGGGTACACGGGGACCCAGACGGTCGACCGGCCAGGCAGCCTTCACCGCTTCGACATTACCACCGATGCCACCCGAAGAGACAAGCACCGCCGAGCCGCGGATCTCGAAATCGTCGACAGTGTTTCTCGAAGATTTCACACCCCTTTCCGAGTCGTCGTCCTCAAGCACCTTTCCCCGGACGCCGACCGCCCTGCCGGTGGCGTCATCGACGATCAACTCATCCACCCGATGCCGGAACCTAAACTCCACGAGGCCCTTCTTCTCGGCCTCCCTAACGGGCTCGGCAAAGACGCGCACGACCTCGGGGCCGGTGCCCCAGGTGAGGTGGAAGCGGGGTACGGAGTTGCCGTGGCCGTCGGCCCTGCCGTCGCCGCGCTCGGCCCAGCCGACGTTGGCCATGAAGCGGAGGCCGCGGTCCTTGACGTAGCGCTCCATGCCGTCGGCCGCGAAGTCGACGAAGGCGTCGGCCCAGCGGCGTGGCCAGGCGTCCTCGCCGTCGAGGCGGTCGAAGCGCGCCGACGCGAGCCAGTCGCGCCGCGCGAGTTCCCGCGAGTCCCGGATCCCGCACCGCCGCTGCTCCGCCGAGTCCACGCAGAAGATGCCCCCCAGCGACCAGAACGCCTGCCCGCCCAGGTTCTTGCTGTTCTCCTGCTCCACGATCACCGCCCGCACGCCACGCCGCGTCAGTTCGAACGCGGCTACTAGGCCGGCGAGCCCGGCGCCGACAATGATGACCGGGTCGTGCGCGGCCTTGTCGGTAGACATGATGCTGCTGGCTTTTTTGGCGATAATTGGCGCGGAACGGCCTAGATCGGTTTGCGCGTTATAGGTTGTAGCTAACCAGGAGATTGTTTACTTAAGTACAGTAGTGGAACCATGAAGGCAGGATGGCTGGAGTTGAAGTGGGGGCCTGGGAGCTTCTCATGTATATACAAAAGTATTCTATTTGATGTGTAATGTGGGTTCGCTATCGAGAGTTCTCAGCACTAATAGGGTAACGGCAAAACCTCTGATTGTGGAGGTATCCATCTATGTGCGTAGGAAGGAGTCGAGCAGGGGGTGCCTAAAAGAAAATGCACACTTTTAATCTACCTGCCTATAGCTACAATATAATAACAAAAATCAACCTACCTATTGTGATACGGATAAAACCGGCCTGATATTCGGAAAAAGCGACGTCTTCCGAGAAGACTAATAATTTTTCAATTTAGTTGCTAACGTTGTTGTTGATTTCATTGCGAGTTGCAAACGCTGCATCTAAGCAAAATTGTGGTAGAAATTCCTAGCAGCCTAGGTGTGGGTCAATTAAAAGTACGTACGTATGCATTTTCTTCTGGGCTTTCACTGCCGAGTCAGGATTCGCGGGAGAATCTGGGGAAGGTTACAGTACCTCAAAATGCAGGGTGGAGCTGAGCTCTACTGTGCCTCGGCTCAATCGCCCCCCTCTTCAGCTCATACATCTCAGGCTTGTGATGGACGTCGTTAGCTGTCCAGCCACAAGTAATGCCCGGGAATTACGGTATCGCATATAATTATTTGTCTTTGAGCCTTGTAATTTTATCTCTATGGTTTCTTCTCCCAAGAATTCGGTGACCTCTTTCTGGATATTTATATATGTGTTAAGCCTGCGGGCCCCGAATGAGACAACGAGAAGTTACGAAGTCTTCTTTATACATTAGCAGCCACGGTGCATTAATATACCTTGAGTTACATTGTTCTAGCTGCTGTGTTCAATGTAATAAATCGCCGAGGGCTGTCTGCCTCAGGAGCGCAACACTATAGGATATATATCCCGTCGGATGCCTCTGAAACTGCGACTCGATTTGCGTCAGCTATGTTTTCTTTAGTGAGCGCCGTGAAGAATACATTAGAAGCGCCTAAGATATTCCGTTTATAGGCTGACTGGAAATGAGGAACAGTGAATGAGTCTTGTTTGTGGCCGAGTGACATTTTTGCCAGTGCCATGAGGACCAATCGGTTGGAGGCGAATAGCAAATTCTGTCAGCGTACGTGAACGATTCGCTCTAACGCATAAGCAGGAAACTCTAGCGAAGCCATTTTCTAGAGATAATCTAAATGAAAGAAATCCTCTCCTCCCGAGCGCGCTGTTCTTCTTCTAGCTGCTCTCTTTGCTTGTGCGCAGCTTCAATATCGGCCTTCACTCCCTTCTTCTTCTGCCGGGCCTCGTACATGTCGCGACTCTTCATGATGCGCTGCACGATAGTACCGGCGTTGACGTCCGCGTAGTGGTGACGCGCGATCTCCTGGAAGATGCCCATCTCCCTCGGCGCTATGTACGGATCCGATTCGAGCGGGATAAAAGATGTCGGCCCGTGGTATACAGTGTCGGGTGTACCCCAAGGCAAGGACGTAAGGTAAGGTTTCGTCGGTACAAAGGGCGCACCGAACACCACCGCGTTGATATACTATAAAAAGGATTAATAAAGACCACTCACTCATCAATCTGACGTAATTACCTACCCGGCACTGCAGTACGCAAAGTCCCCGCTCATAAATATTCATGATCGGATAGTTGACCCCTTTCCAACGGTTTATCACCTGGTCATCGTGTACGCCAGCTACCACAAACGCTGGGCCGTAGTCGTTACCTTTGCCCCGACGCTCGTCGACGTTTTGCTGGTCATACCATCCTTCTCGTCTCGCCAACTTCTCCTCAGCTTCAGCCACTAACCGCAAGAACTCGATATGCCCGCTGGAGAACAGGTCAAACCCTCCATCGACATAGACAACGCGCTGGCCAGGCTTCGGACCTGAGCCTTTTAAGAGAGGGCGGAAAGACCCGGCTTGCCCCTTCGCATTGTTGGCTTCAACGCCTTCTTCGGGAGCGGACCAGAACCACACCTCGGCACCCGGGTTCTTCCCAGTCTCGTCCGTGGCATATTGGCGTATGCGGTCCGTCATTGCCTCACCCCTGGCCTTCATCTCAGCCTCGGTGCCCTCGCCCTCTTTACCGGCAAGAGTTTTCTCCAGCGACTTGATGAAGTGGGTCCTGGTGCACAGCAACATGCGCCCGACAAGGTCCGTCGTGGAGATGCTCGGCGTGCGCTTGACGACCTTGAAGCGCCCGGCCGCCTTCACAAACCGGTAGCAGTCCTCGCCGCTGCTATCCGAGGTGATGTCGTCACCGTGCACGACATACTTGCAGCCGAAGTGGCTTATGAAGGACAGCTGCGTGACGTAGGGTGCATAGGGGATGGACTTAGTGACCCAGCGGCACGCATCCACGGCAGCGATACTTTATTCGGGGGCTGGGAATCAGCAGGTTGCCCTTCAAAACGCGGAGTGCCTCGGAAGAGCTATCCGTACCGTTCCTGCAGGCTCATGACCGTCGGGCCCTTGTTCTCCAAGATGGCCTCGTCCGAATGGATCCCTACGTATAGCTCGTTGCCCAGCTGACGGGCTTGCAGCATGGCGCCCGCGTGGCCGTGGTGGAAGAAGTCCCAGCAGCCATCAACCCAGATGCGATCTTCCAGGATCTCTGGGGCTGGAGGTCCGGAAAGAACCTCTTCTTCGGAGGACATAATTAGCCGTTATAATGCATAGAAACTCAGTGTATGCGTATTATCAATCAAGTCGAAGAGATAAAGTGATGCTCTGCAGAAACCGACTCGACTCTCTATGTCACTCTATCAATGGTCCAATGGAAAGGTCGGCGTCAAGCTGGATAACCCAATACCCAACGAACCCACATGTTAACGGTCCCATACAGTGTCTATAGATATTTGACACGTTATTCTGGGGTCCGAAGATCCCCTGAAGCAACAGCCTAGAACGGGGCGTACAGTGCTATTTAACCCCTCACTGCCTTATCGTGGGAAATGATATTATATGTAATTAGACTGAAGCTACTGAGGACAGCAACTTGATGGGTACGAGGAGTGAGGTCCTTCCATGACTCTTAAAGTCCTGATATTCTCGGGAAATCTATACATATGCTCGTCTAAAGCTCCTTTGTATACGAAGTTCTCTAGGTAATATACCGCTTGTCTAACAATCCCGCTCGGTAACTGAATATGGCGGGGATGAATGAGACGATAGCTCCGACTAACGTTAAGAGTTACCCCGCCATGATTCCTCAACCCCCTCTAAGGTCGCTCGTGTGATTTCAGTCTATTATTATGATCACTTGAGAGGTGAAAGGTCATATATGACCTACCTATATACACAGGATAGTGCAACTTCTAAAACCCTAGGCCACACCTAAAATGGCTTCAGAAACAGGTCGCCACGGGGGCATCAACCCGGAACAGCTCGAACAGTTCAACCGCGACGGCTACCTCATCATCCCCAACGCCCTGCCGCCAACGACGGTCAAGGCGCTCCTCGACGAGACGCACTCCCTGCTCGACTCGTTCTCGCTCGCCGACCACCCGATGACCAAGTTCAGCACGGGCGAGAAGTCGGCGCACGTGGGGGACGACTACTTCCTGTCGTCGGGGGACAAGATCCGGTTCTTCTTCGAGGAGGACGCCTTCTCGCCGGCGACGGGCGAGCTGACGAGGCCCAAAGCGCGCGCCATCAACAAGATCGGGCACGGCCTGCACGCGCGGTCGCCGCCGTTCGCCGCCCTGCTCGACCCTGCGCTGAACCCGGACCTGCTGGGCGCCGGCACCACGTCGGGCAGCGTGGCCGCCGGCCGAAAGGAGAGCCACCCGGCCGCCGTCGCGCGCGCCCTCGGCTTCCGCGACCCCCGCTGCCTGCAGAGCATGGTCATCTGCAAGCAGCCCGAGATCGGCGGCGCCGTACCCCCGCACCAGGACAGCACCTTCCTGTACACGGACCCGCCGAGCGCCGTCGGCTTCTGGTACGCGCTCGAGGACGCCACGGCCGAGAACGGATGCCTCAGTTTCCTGCCGGGGAGCCACAAGTGGGCCCCAGTGCGGCAGCGCTTTGTGCGAATGCCCGAGGGCGGCACGGGGTTTGTCGATAACGATGGCCCGAAGTTTCCTCCGGGGGACGAATACGGAGAGAAGGCCACAGAGGGCGGACGAGAGGATGGAGAGTATAAGATGGGCGAGGTCAAGGCCGGTGACTTAGTCCTGATCCACGGCAACATTCTGCATAAGAGCGAGAAGAATACGAGCAACAGGGGACGGATCATTTACACGTTCCACGTTATCGAGGGAGAGGGGACAAAATATGATGAGCGTAACTGGTTACAGCCGTCGGCGGAGGGCTTCACGAAACTCTACCGGGACTAGAGAATACAATCATTCCCCAATGACGGTTGGCAGGGCTTCTCACGACCCTCCGGCTTCCAGGACTCGTTCATGGGCGATCCTAAACTACAAGGGCCAGCGCCTTTAAGGGGTTATTTCAAGATTGCTGCCACAGGAAGCAAATGGAAGGGAACGGTGTAATGTGATGACAATACCTTCGATGACTCGTGTATTTAACTTAAAGCACGAGTGGCACCCAGGCCTCTCGAAACCACAAATTAAAAACATCGTATAACATATCATGGTCCTCTTCTTGATCCTCCCTTGCCGAACTTCAAGTGGGGATGACTGGTTCCCATGTCGCCAGTCCACCTCCCACTCTACAGGTTATTACTTCGAGTTTTGACGAAAACTGCAGAAGCACAGCGTCAGAGCGATCCGCGGGAGAGAGGGCGCGTGCGGCACAGCATGAAAACGTTCGTTCCCTTGCGGACCTCGCGTGTCCGGCCCTCTCACCCCGGAGAGATAAGGGGTGTGGACTTACGTAGTTATGTGCTACGTGCCATACTCGGAGCTGGGACGTAGGTACGTAAATTCAAGCGACCCCGATCAATCGAGCAAGCCCTACGATAACACCTCCCCACCCGCCCTCCCTCCGAACTTTTAAAGAGTGAAGGGGGCGCGCCTCCTGTCCTGATTAAAGCGAACGCTGACCAAGTCGCGATATGTGTGTGTGTGTGTGCAGAAGAGAATCCCATCTTCAGCTCGCTGGAGCTGGCGACGGCGTACCTCAGCAGCGCGGACCACGGGGCTGCTGCCGTAGGTGGCGGCGCCTTCGGGCGCGGACCTCGTCGACATGTTCGCGTTCGCGGAGGGCGGGGACTCCCGGAGGGGGGCCGGCATCGCCAGCTGGTACAACGGCACGGGGGGGAGAGTGGGCGGAGCGGGACCGGCAGATCGAGTTCGGCGGGGCCCGCAACTCCTCCGCCGACCACTACCTGACCTACACCCTGGAGGCGGCGGCCATCGCCATGGACCACGACGGCTCCTCCTACGTCGCCGTCGCCGGCGGCTGGCAGATCGCCCGGTACGCCTGGGATCCCGCGGTGGACCCCTTCGCGCTGGAGCCCGCCAGCGAGATCGATATTTCCGAGACCTGCCTTTTGAAGGGGTACAGCTGTGGCGCGTAGCAGTAGCGGGGGAGGTCCCCTTTTGGTTTGTTACCCGCCGGGAAACACAACGCGGCGTCGTTTGGGAACAGCAACTGCTCCTGAGAAATATCCGGTGGAGGGTGATGCGCCTGCCGCCCTGTCTTCCTGCACTGAGACGCGCTGGGATAATGGGGTTAGGATATTGTTGCCGGAAACTGCACGGGGGGAAAGAAGATGATCCGGATAGGACGAGGCTGTCAACAGAGACCCGAGTGTCAGGGGCAGGTCTGCATACGTGCGGTGGCAGCCTAAGGCTGTCACCCCGCAACAGATATTCTGCGGGCGAGCGATACGTGTAGGATGGACACATAACCCCGGACGGGCGGGAAGGAGGAGTTCTTGACAAGGCCCACGAGCCGAAGCCTGCGGGATCCCGAGGGAAGGGATCATAGGACAGCGTGCTACATCACCGTCTATGAGAGGACGCCCGGCCTGAAACGCGGGAATGCGTGCTCTGATGGTGCCACGAGTTAATGACGAGTCAGGCGGCGGAAGACGATCCAAGGGGGAGGCGATTGGCCTCGCTTCGCTTGGCTTGCGTAGGAAACATCCGTAGCGTGTATGCATTTGCTTACGTCTCCATAGATATTACGATCATGATAACCTCCTTGTCTAGCTTGACTCATTTATATGGCCTTGACTTTTAGTTGAAACCCCGTAAGAGTGCTGACTGTGTTTTCGATTGGAATTAACTTCTCAGCCGCTGGCCGCATGACTGTTGGCTAATCATCTCTTGTACTGAAATAATGTGGATTCTCGACAGATATCCTTACAGCGGCTATTCCTGATAATCTAACGAGGAGCGTTGGGCACCATACAGACCGCAGGAGCACAAATCTACGGCAGTAACTAAGCCTAAGTACCGAGGATCACGAAAGCACAAGCGTACGTCGCACCGACATAATCTCGCCACACCCCAACAACGGGCGTCAGTCATCAATGAAACGCAGTAGACAGTCTTTATTTAGTAGTTTCCCCTCTGAGCCTGACCTGGCATGACCTAAAGCAGCCCCGACACTAGAACCTAAACGCGTGTGCCAGACGGCCCTCATTAACGCGCGCCATCGCGTGTTTCGTCTGTTCGGGGTTGTTGTATAAACGCAAAACGAAGAATACCGGCAAATATTGAGTCCCCCTGCGGGAGAAATCACCCCATGCCTTGCGGCAGCTCGCAGAAGTTGGCAAAAGACGGGAAGTAGTGGATGGGTAGGTAGGTGATCCATGGGAGCAGGGTGACGACCACTCTATCTCAGATAGTCCACTAGACAGACTACTACCCATGAGTCATCGTCGCAGAGCGGACTGACCGAAAAGCGCCGGGTAGGTAACCGATGTGAAGACTTGGGCGTGCGAGGCCTTGAGTATCGTGATGTCGCAAAAACTTAACTGCTGAAGCGTATGCACAAGAACACATGATTGTAATGTACAAGCAGACGTGGATGCCATCTGCTAGGGATCTCGGGTGGCGGAAAAGGCCACTGACTCGAGAGTTGCTCCACGGCCTTATGCTATGATGATGCCAGAAGGTGACCAGCCGAAATTATTCTGTTGTAAAGAGGTCTCTGCAACCCTGAGAATGTACTTCTGAGTTTTGAGTCCAGCGTGTACATTAGACGGAAGGAAGACCAGTGCATTATGATGGGTGTTACAGGACATAGTCCTTTTTGGCACGGAGGGCATTCGGCAATATCTCCCTAGCCCCTCGGCTGCTTCTAACGACCATAAGGGTGGAAGCCGCGATTGCCTCCCCGGCCCCCACCGCGATAGTTAGCACCCGGCTTGCCGGCGTTCTTAGGACCTGTGGGCGCGTTGGCGGGAGGTGCGAGATTCGGGTCCGCAGGCGCCGGGCTGCCGTGATGGCTACCTCTATTCCGGTGGAACCCGCCCCGTCCTCCTTGGTTGAAGTTGGGCTGCGGCACATCGTCATACATGCCCTCCCACGAGGTCGGGTCGACACCGGCCATTCCGCCTCCATAGGCTTGGTTGTAACCGCCCCGGCCGCCTCGTCTGCCTCCGCCTCCACGCTGGTTGAACATCTGCTGCTGGTTATAGTTGCTGAAGCCCTGCTGGCCCGCCTCTCCCTGGTCCCCGCCCTGACCCTGAGCGCCAGCTCCGTTGGCCATCATCTGTTGCTGCATTTGTTGTTGCATTTGTTGCATCATCTGCGGATTCATGTTGGCCATGGCGGCTGCCATCGGGTTGTTCTGCCCCCCCGGACCACCGCCTTGGCCCATTTGCTGTTGCATTTGCTGCATCTGCTGCATTTGCATCATCTGCATCATTGCCGGGTTCATGGCACCCATGCCCATGCCTCGGTTCATAGCCATTTGCTGCTGCATCATAGCCATATACTGTTGCATTCGTTGCAGGTATTGTGCCATTACCTGTGGGGTCATCCCCCCTTGCCCCATCTGGTTGGCCATTTGAGTTTGGTTGTTGCCTTGGTCTTCGGCGCCTCCTTTTCTGAATTTACCGCGTCTCGAGGCCTCTTCTTCCTCTCGCATGTTACCTCTCGGTTGGGCCTTCTTGACCTCGATTGGTTTTCCATGGATCTCAAGATGGGTGTTCAAGCACGCCTCGACGCCGGCTTCGCTTTCGAAAGTGACAAACCCGAAGCCCCTCGGTCGTCCGGTGTCTTTATCCATCATAAGGGTGGCATCGACTACTCGACCAAATTGGGCAAAGTAGTCCTTGAACTCTGGCTCGGTAGTCTCCTGGCTGACGCCTCCTACGAAGATCTTGCTTGTCTTCTCTTGCTCATCCCTGGGGATGGCCCGCTTGGGGTCGATCTACGGAAACGGAGTTAGTGGCCGGTATACCATAATGTGGGAAGGTATCAGAATATGGCTTACAATCTTGCCGTCCAAGAAGTGCTCTTTGACCATAACGATGTTGACGCACTTGGGGTCTTTGAAGGTAAGGAAACCGAAACCACGGGATCTCCCAGTAGCACCGTCTCTCATGACGGTACATTCCGTAACCTCGCCGAACTGGGAGAAGTAGTCACGAAGGGATTCTGATGGAGGGGATCAGCACGTTGTTTCAAGTCAGAAGGTACCCATAGTAAGCGCTTACGATCAGTAGTCTCCCAGTTCAAACCACCAATGAACATTTTCCTAAAGGAGGGACAATGGTTAGCAAAACCCCCTTACAAGCAATAGCAAACGTGTGATGGACCCGAATCAGCCCAGGAGCACCAAATATTGCAGTTCCGAATGGTACTGATTGTCACTCGAGCAAAGACCACGGGCTCATGGACTGTGATTGGCGGGTAATATGCAATATATGGTGCAATATGTCTGCCAGAAGCTCTCCCCGGACCTTGAATACTCATCATCTACGCGCCCAGTCGTGGGTGCAGAGATCCCAGTCAGTGGGCTTATCCAGGGAAGACTGCGCATTATTTGACCTTCCTCGGACCCGTCACTCTCAGAAGGGCAGGGTATGAACTCCTCCTCTTGGCTTTGACGTATATCCATGATGGCGGTGGAAGTTCCGTGTGCAGTGCAGAACAGGTAGATGTAGATAGACGTGTGGATGACAGGGATGGCGATGATGCTGCTGAGCCAATGATCTGCGTAGACCCGATGTGGACGCCACAAATAGCACTGTCCAGAGGGAAAGAGCTGATGCAGCTGAGATGCCAGAAACGTTGTCGAATTGTTTTTGTTCTCGAGTCTCTTTGCTATCGTCAAGCTAGGTCATGGCCTCGAGCGCTATTCGCTGCCAATCTTTGTTACAGCCCCCCGAAAAGCAGTATTCTCGCCGATCTTTATGGGCCTATCTTGGATGAACGGCTACGGAAGGCAGAAGTGTGCCCCTCAACTGACTATGGTCGACTGTTTGTCGTTGGTCTTCTCTGGTAGAAAGAAGTGCGAATGTATCCTCCTTCGTCCATAGCTCTTTTTTCTTCTGACCCTCGACGCCCTCTGTTTTCAAATCATGACAGGCGAGAGCGATCTTGGCCTGGTTCAAAAACCCGGCCGATACGGCGAGATTCTATCGCCACAATCTGCTCTTCTCTTCGAAGCCAGACAGCAAGCCGGAGTGTCCTCTTACCCACACAGTCCTTTCGGCCATGCATCCAGGAGCATAGCATACTTCTTTTCGCGACCATGGCCGGCAGCCACGATCGTAGAATAGTGACAACCTTCGCCTCCCCTAGCGGGACAATCATATATGCCCCAGAAACCCAACCCGGCATGCTTCGGAAGGGATGAGTGGCGGTGGGGAGCTTCTAATGCCAGAGGCCCGGCAGCAGACGTGAAACAACACTTGTAAGGAACGAAACGAGAGAAATTACTTACCCATCCTCCTTCGCGCTGGGTCCCCTCGTGCTGTGGAACGAATGGGCAGACATATCCTGTTGGGGCGGAGGAGCAGCAGCAGCAGCAGCAGCAGGGGTGCCGCTGGAGCCATTTCCGAGATTGAAGTCCACGTCGTCGTCATCTTCATAATTTTCCTCTTGGTAATCGTCACCGTAACCATCATCGGCGGGATGGGGCCCTGCGTCGGCCGGGGTAGATTCGGGCTGAGGCTGTGCCGGTGCTTCTGTGACTGGTTGAGGCTGTGAAGGCGCGGGCGCGGGCGCGGGCGCAGCTACAGGTGCAGATGCCGATGAAGGCTCGTTGTCGTCGTACCTGCGTAGAGTTAGCGAGCGAACGGCAGCATGGAACAACGCGTCCCGGTAAGAGTGAGAAAAGTTTAAGACATGTGAAGTCGATGTGAGATTGGGGCAAGGCCGCAGCATCGACTCACAGATCGGCGAAGAGGTCATCCTCAAAATTCTCGGGTTCCGCCATGGTGAAGAAGGATATGACAGATCAAAGGTCAAGGAATCGGCAAGTTTCGAGATGACTCGAGAAAGCAGGCCAAATGGGAGTTGGCAAGGTGGAAATGGGGACGTATTAGCTATCGACCATCAAGAAACTGCAACAGATGTCCCTGTCGGGTATTCCCTGTTGAGTATAATCTGTCTTTAAAAAGTAGAGAAAGGTAGAAAGATAAAATGTAGTAAGTAAGGAAGAAGGAAGGATGGAGTTTCCGTTGATGTTTGTAGAAAAAACTCGGAAGTGCTGCCGTCTAGTCTAAGTTCGTTCACCTGGAGTGAGTGGAGTTGAGCTGGACGGACGACTTTGCTAGCAGGTCTATTTTAGTAATCCGAGTTCACCGTTTCTCTGGAAGCTCTTCCTTCGCCTTGCACAACGCCAAGGAAAGCACGGACTTATCACCGTAGTACTACATACATATATGTACCTGCCTAACCTCAGCACGAATGGAGGTCAAAGCTCCTGTACAGTTGTAGGTACAATCGCACACTTGCTTGGGCCGCGTCAATACATACCTACCTACATACCTACTATGGTAGGCACTCGGTACTGTACTTTGGGGGAAGAAGTGGGGCTGCTCCAGAGGATGGCAAACCTTACGTTTTATCTGGTGGCTTACTGCAACAGGAGGGGCAGATGCGGCTTTGACAAAACTCCCGTCCAGTCTCATTCACCAACACCTTAATTGACCAACTACTACTTCGTACAGGTTACAGGTACTACACGAAGCCGTTCTTGTTATTATTATTAGCAGAGCCACCTGGCATTATTATGCATTCAGCGATCCCCTGTTGTTGAAGCTCTGCTGCTGGACAGCTAACTTCGTGTTTAAACTACATCGAACAATGTGACATATCGCAAATACATAGCTAAACTCCCTATAATTCCCACCTTTATCACCATGTTCTCTTCTTCGGGCAGCGGCAAAAAGCCACCAGCGCAGCAGGTAAGTTTTCTTATTTCTAGGCATTTTTTATCCATCCCTTTCGGGTCCCAATCTTATCCACCTAAAGCCGGCCACTCGCTGACCGCTTGTGACAATGACGTAGGAAATGGTACAGGTTGGTAAGTCTTCCGAAAGGAATGCCCTAATCTTCGTCTCGCTCGCCGCTTCAATATACACACACAAGCCTGTAGAATGCATCTTCTCTCTGAATTAGAATCGCATGCTCGAACCAAGCTCCCCATATTATGTTGCTAACCCGCCCCCCGTTTCTGTCGACAGATAGGTCCGAGTAAGTCGCATAAAACGAACCTCATCGAGGCGCCACGTACTCAAGCTAGAACTAAAACACGACCAGGTCGGCTTCTCCTTTCTGGCGGCTTCAGAGAGAAAACATGCCTAAGAAGGAAACCTTGGTTAAGGGGGCCGCCTATTCACATGCGGACATGCTCAACTTTGATTCTCTGTACGTGTCCCAGCCCGACGTCGTGCAGCCCGCACCAGGAGGTCGTTCGCTAACCGCAAACCAGGAGCCTATCAGGTACCTCTTCCAGGCCGAAGACGCCCCCATCCTCTTCCTCCCAAAGAGTGCGGCCGACCAATGTCAATACACCACCCAAACCCTCCTCGGGTCTATCTTCACCACCCTTAAAGTCATATTTCCACTTTTTGTCCGACACGAATCAAGACTGGAACGTCGATGATGTCGAGGGCGACGACGTGTATGAATACGACGATGACGATGGGGACGACTTTGGCTTACCGAGCCTGTCCAACATGAAGCGGAAGTCGAGGCGCATGGTGGCTGCTCAGGGGAGAACAATTTCCGAGGGGACCCTGCCCACGCTGGACAATGCGTCCGCCCCGTCTCAAAGACGTTACTCAAATAGTGCCGATATAGCTATTGAGAGGCCGGCGCCTGCATATCCAATGCCGAAGAAGAGCGAAGGCAAGATTTTGAGGCCACAGTATAAGGACATCCTCAAAGGTTTGTCATCATTTACCCCTACACTATATCCGAGCGCCTCGCTTATGAAGTACAGACCCGGCCAACGCTCTACATCTGATCGACCATCCTACAGTACCCCCTAATGCTACGCCGAAGGAAGTAGACGGCCTAAATTCTCGAGTGACAAGGATAAACAAATTCAAAAAAATTCTCCAAGCTAGTACGATTTCACTGACAGACCTGAGGGCATTGGCCTGGTCTGGCGTTCCTGAAGAGGTGCGCGCCATGACCTGGCAGCTGCTGCTCAGTTATCTCCCCACCAGTAGTGAGAGACGAGTCGCAACACTGGATCGAAAACGAAAGGAATATCTAGATGGGGTTAGACAGGCCTTCGAAAGGGGAGGCACAAATCCGGCGCCAACCGGCAGATCGAGGGGCTTGGATGAGGCAATATGGCATCAAATCAGCATTGATGTCCCGCGGACGAATCCCCATATCGAACTTTACAGCTACGAGGCCACTCAACGATCGCTAGAGCGGATATTATACCTTTGGGCTATTCGGCATCCGGCGAGCGGTTATGTACAGGGAATAAACGACTTAGTCACGCCCTTCTGGCAGGTGTTTCTCGGCACGTACATCACTGACTCAAACATCGAGAGTGGTATGGATCCAGGACAGTTGCCCAGAACAGTCCTCGACGCCGTAGAAGCCGATTCGTTTTGGTGCTTGACAAAACTCCTGGACGGGATTCAAGACCACTACATTGTTGCTCAGCCGGGCATTCAGCGACAGGTTGCCGCGCTGCGGGATCTTACTGCTAGGATCGATGCGGATCTTGCGAAGCACCTCGAGAACGAGCATGTCGAGTTTATCCAGTTCAGTTTTCGGTGGATGAACTGCCTCCTCATGAGGGAGATCAGCGTCCGGAACACTATCCGGATGTGGGACACCTATCTGGTACGTATATGTCGTACCCGTGCCGCTTCCGATGCTCGTATATATGGTATGCTGACAGCCACATAGGCCGAGGAGCAAGGGTTCTCCGAGTTCCACCTATACGTATGCGCGGCGTTCCTCGTCAAGTGGTCGAGCAAGCTGGTCAAGATGGACTTTCAGGAGATCATGATGTTCCTCCAGGCCCTGCCCACGCAGGATTGGACGGAAAAGGACATCGAACTCCTGCTCAGCGAGGCGTTCATATGGCAGAGCCTGTTCAAGAATTCGTCGGCGCACTTGAGGGGTCAACCGGGTCGACGTCCGTCGGCCAATCTACAGTTGTGAAGGCCCGGGATTTCCGTCTATTCTATCACCATCAGGCTCGTACGCAGGAATGTAGAATACTCCATGCATGCACGCGTACACATCTAATATGCCGGGAACGCATACGTGATTCGCTGGATTAGCGCTACTTTGGCGGATCATAACAAGGTGGATCACCATAAAAGGACATCTTTCGGGAACTGGTTAGACGATGGCACGCTATCCATTTTAGCGCGACGTCTTGGACAACCGACTCTCAGCACCGCGCCAGACATGGCCGCAGCTCGGTCGCGGGAACATACGCAGCTCTTGGGATCGGACTGGTGCCTTCTCCTTGCTACGAAGGGGCCTTGAGGGCGTCGCAGTCCGTACATAGTTGCGCTTGTCACGTTTCAGATGACCGTCTACTTCAGATTCCTGCTCGAGGAAGCCGTCCGGCACGGCGCGGTGCCCACTTGGAGGAAGGTGGCGATATTTGTACCTATGAGAGTTCCCCGGTCATGTGGTGATATCCTATATATGGGACCCATGGGAGACCTGTAACGCATATGCGGGCTACTGTGCTTATATACCTAGGGTAGGTGCGTAAGCAAGTATTAAAGGGCTATTCATGCCATGCGATCGAATAGCGGATTCCGTGATATACCAAACGCGAGAACGGCCAAGCTGCGTGTAGTTGTGATAGGAAACGGCTTGATAGGACGTGATGGGCTTCTGCATCGAGTCGTTTGCGGCGCATGCAGTAACCACTTGAGCTATATTCTGGTTTCTGTGACCATATCTTCCTTTGTATATTTGTAGTATATAGTTATTAGCTGTGTGTAGCGCTAGGGTCACATTTCTGAAGATAGTCCATATATCCGTGTCATTCCCCCTATTTCATGAACTATGGAGGCCAGAGGAGGAATCAACGACCAGACCATTGAGCCCACGCACCCTACATCCATCCCCTCAGACCTCCTCCCAAGCAGTGGCTCGTCTGCCACTCCTCGCACACCGCTCCCCCCTGGCAGGTATTGCATTTTAGTTAGGGTAGCTCGTTCGGCTTTTCCATCCAGGAAATCCGCACGTAAAACCAAACCCAAAGAACGAACGCTGTAATATGCGGAGGCCACTCACAGCCCCGAGCCCGGGGACGTGTAGTATAACATTCCCCGGCCGTTCTCGCCTAGCACAGCAGGAATGCCCACGGTGCCTTACCTCTGCCGGTGCATTCATACTTATACTCATGCTCATGTATGTGCAAAGTCGTGCGTTATTACTATCGCGCTGTGGCTTGATTCTCACATCGAACCGTCAGTCCATGGTTAGTGGTTCGCCTACAATTCTTATTTCTTAGAATATTTCTTTCCCCTTTCGCCGCCATCGGCTGCCCGGTTACGCAAGCGCAGACTCGATGCTACCCTCAGGCTTCCA
Source organism: Monosporascus sp. MG133 (assembly GCA_004155925.1). Lineage (NCBI taxonomy): Eukaryota > Fungi > Ascomycota > Sordariomycetes > Xylariales > Monosporascus > Monosporascus sp. MG133. The sequence goes on along the minus strand of QJNX01000042.1, from coordinate 96,352 downwards.
AGTGGCTACCACCACTGACTACTTTATCCGCACATGTATAGTGGCTACGGGGAAGTGTGCGAAATGGGGTCTCTGAGCCTGAAAACAGGGGGCAGAGGCGATGCTCACCCACGGGGTGGGGGGCCGTCGTGTGCGTGTCGGGTGAGCGTGATTAGTCGGCCTGATGCCGCAACCATAGAATAGGGGCAAGCAAGCACAGCTTCTGCTTAACACAGGAGAAGGACAAGGCGCGGCACATTGCTTGATACCAGACAACGCCTATGGGTGCGTTCGGCTCAGCTAATCAGAAATTGATCGGAAGACAGACTTTAGTCGAGACGCTTTTCATTGGCTGTTCTATTGAAGGTTCCTTGCGAATGCCACGCTATGTAGGCTATATAGGATGACATGCTCCGTTGAAGAGTGGCCTATCACCTTTCCGGTAAAGAAGTAGCAACGAGATCTAAACGTCTAATCTAATGAACCCCCTTTAGTATGCTGAGCCTTTTAGACGGTATGAGCGCTCGAGGTTAATATAGAACCGTCTGAGCCGAAGTCGTAAGCAGGCGACTGGCTCACTTCGTTGTAGCCACAGCGAGATGCGGAGGTATTCATACCCCCGTCTCTGATAAGGTTGCCGCCCTCTTTGGACTTTTGAGTACGGATGAGGCCTCTAAAGCTTATCCCGTGAGATGGTATAGTGCGATCTTGAGCTGAACCCCGAGGCTCGAAGAGCCGCGGGGTCCCACCTGGTTAAATAAGCAATCATTGCTCCTCCGGTACGACGACGCCCCACTCGTGTTGCGCCCGTCCATACATGATGTCCCCGATCCAAGTCTTCACCTGGAGGGTGATGGAACCGCCATCGCCCGACTTGCCCATCGGGATCTGGATGTCACGTCCACGGTGGTGGATCAGCGACACGGGGCAGATGAAGAACTGCAAGGGTGTGTCAGCCACGATGGGGTCTCACAATTGCCAGGAATAGGTTGGAAGCGCCTTCCTCTTGCGTACGGACGACGCTGGGAGAGGGTACTGATTGACGGGCGAACTTACCGCAGTACCAGCTGCGAATGCCTCGACTATTCTACCTTCAGAGTCCGCCTCCACCACCTCCTTGATGGTGTATTTTCTCTCAACGACCTCGACTTCGTCCGCTAACCGTTCCCGAAGCAGCTGCAGCGCACTCCGCCTCGTGACGCCGTCCAGGATCAATCTGTCATCTAGAGGGGCGGTGACCACCTGGGTCTTGCCTTCCTTCGTCTTCCACACCATGAAGAAGTTGCTCGCTCCTGCTTCCGTGCACTCGCCGTCACGGCCGTACAGCCACAAGATCTGGCCGAATCCTCTGGCGCGGGCCTCGGCGGTCGCCAGCAGAGAAGGGCCATAGTTGGCGCCGACCTTGGCGTAGCCGAAGCCGCCCACCCAAGCACGCACCATGTCATCCGGAGAGGTGTGGAGCTTCATGCCGCCGGGAGGCGAGTCCATAACGGGCATGAAGGTGACAATTATGTAGAGAAGCGCCTCAGAAGGCGCTTGGACGCCAAGCTGGGACTGGGTGCCAATCATAGTCGGGCGCAGATAGAGGAAGCTACCTGGCCGATCCCTGGGCAGCCATTTAGGCCCGTCCACGGACATCAACGCGATCATGAGCTTCTCCAGCTCCTCCGGAGGGAAGGAGGGCAGGCTAATGCGCACGGAGGACATCACCATGCGCTGGGCGTTGCAGTCTGGTCGGAAGAGGCGCAGCTTGCCGTCAAACCCACGGTAAGCCTTCAGGCCCTCGAAACACTCGGTGGCGTAATGTAAGACGGAGGCGGTGGGCATCAGAGAAAGCGGGCCATAGGGTCTGAGCTCCGGAGTGCCCCAGCCGGACCTGGCAGTCCATTTTGCAGTGATCATGTGGTCCGTAGCGACCGTTGCGTCGTCGATACTGTGTACTCCGGGGGGTGGTACATTGCGGGGCTCTTTCGTGAATGTGTATGTAAGTTTGGAAGCGTCCAGTTCTTTCACATTGCGCTGCGCGACGCCGTTGGCCGTGTTGTTTGAGGCGCCATTGGGGGGATCGTTCTCGACCAACCGGTGTTCCACTGCGGCGGCAGTCAAGTTTAAATCCTGTTCGCCGGAATGGCTGGTTTCCGGGATCGCTACGGGCGCCATTCTGTAAGTGCGTCTAAACGGCGTTCAAGCGATGAAAGTCTGATTGATGTGCCGAAGACGAAAAAAGAGAGTTGCCCGCTACCGACCAAGAGTTAGGAAGAGGATATATTGTTGAGTGGTCAGAGAAAGAGCAGGACGATGTGAGACGACAAGACAGAAGGCAAGAGAATATAAATTCTAGACGATCTACCGGCCGTGGAGACAATACCAACTACTCACTGGCCAATCAATGTCTCTCGAAGTGCGAGATGACGGACAAAGGACAACAGAATGTCAAGCGCAGGGCGTTTCTAGGTTATTCGATACGCCGGTCTCCACGAGGATGAGCAACAAGGATTACCTACCTATTAACCGGTACAGCAAAGTCATATCTCGTCTCCTGCAAGATATGCTAAACGCAGAAGAAATCTGCATCCACCCGGGTTGTTTGGTCAATGGGGGTTCCGGCGGCTTCTTCGCCGTCCGGCTACCTATATCAAGTGGACAATTTGTGGAATATTTGGCGGCGACTAGTACAGCATGTCTGTGTAGCAGTAGGTCTGGTGATCTACACATACACCAGGACCCGTCGTGGGAATACTTCTGACTAGCCAGCTTCGGTTGCACGCGGCGAATCCAAGTCATGTGGTGTGGATATGGTATTTAAAAAAAACATCGGTACGCATCTAGAGGAGCGCGCTTCTTTGATGGGACCTAGTGTCCGACCCGGAAAGCGGTGCTCGGTTCCAATTTTACTTATTGGCCGTGTCATAGCCGTTTGGGGGGTTGGTTCCGAAGAAATGAGCTGGTAGGTGACTCTTCGTCCCTTGCATTGTTGGCATCGTCATGGTTCGTGGAAGGCGGTGAAATTGAAGAGTAATGAAAACTTCTGCAGTCCGACATCGCAAGGGCAGGGGCGCCCTTATAGACGACCGTCTCTCCTGCCAGTCGTGCATTGTTCCACAATTGCGGTATTCGCTGTGAAGAGGCTGAATGGACGAGGCGGAACCCCGTTATCCTGCGGAATTGAGGAATTTGGTTCCAACGCAACGTTAGGCCGTGAATTGCCGCAGCTAGGCGACCTTGCCCTGCCCACAAAAGTCTCCTGCCGTACAAGGCGCTTGGCTGCCAATTGAGGGGAACGTTTATCTCCGTACGTCATCCTTAACATTGTCCTCTAATCAAACTTCAAAATATGTTCGATATGGTATGGACATCTACTCCACCTAGTCCGAATGTGCATCCAATACCAATAAGCCATAATCCGACGTTGCTTTCCTGCTACGCCAGGCGTGTGTCGGAACAGCCGGGCAGACGCGGCCCTGATCCCGAAAGGATAACACTGTACAGGGATAATTATGCTTGAGGCACAAAAATTATACACAATCACATTGGTTGGTTGATGATTGTCTATTTGACATGGAAAGTAGTACGGAACCCGCTTACTTCCAGCATGGGGTCTCCCTTTTGTAATAAGTAGAATACTATCCGCCCTCCATATAATGATATATAGGTTCTTGTTACCATCAAGACTTGTGCTTATAATTCATGCTATACTTATCTGGTCTATAACTATGAGGGTATGAAGAAGTACCAATCTTCATCCGCCTTTAACTTAGACACAACACATTAGTAGATGACTACCAGAACATCGAGACACAATACTTGATACCATGAATACTTACTGTATGCGGATTGGGGGAATACCAAGTCATATCGCTTCATGATGACAGCGTATTATTTCATGTTTGGGACCTATGTCCATTCCGAATGGAAATTACGTCCCTGCCGTTTCCTATACATGGTATATGTTAACGCTACCAAGACTAGCTTCAACGTAGCTAACAAGAACACCGCATAAGACACCCCATAAAGACACACGATTCATCAGAGCCAAAAGCGAACATCATTCATTGAACGCTGAGGAATGCCTTAAAACGCGGAATAGGAAAGAAACCATAGTACGTAGTCTATTCTGTGGGGATATCCTAACTGTCAGGGGCTTAGGTCGACCCCTTTTTGGCCCATAGCGACCCGCCAGCGGGTGTCCTTCTTCCATATACATATAGGGGGAGCTTTGCCCCGAATAGACACGAATAGTCAGGGGTCAATGGTCATATGTTCACTATCTATACACGAACCACCTTCGAGGCTGCTTCTTCCGCCTTTCACTTTGTATTTCACCATTCCTGACACTAAGGCTATAGCCACATACGTAGAAACATCCTACCAGAGGCGCTCATGCACTCCCTAGCTTCCATATGTCAAGGTCTTACATCTATCATTTCAAAACAAGAACAAGGAAGTTGGATCTAGTTCGCCCCAATGCTATACCTAGGGAGACTAACCGCCGTTAGAACTATGCTCCTTCGGGACTTCTCGTGGAATTAAGTCGTGACGAAATTTCTGACAATTCGCCAGTAGCTGATCCTGGAGGCCCCAAGTTAGGATAATGGTTACCAGCATAACTGAAATATTCTTACTAGGTCGAAGTCCTTCGAGGATTTGATGTTGTAAACGTTCCGACGCATCTATTTGATTGATGAGCTTATACTACTAAGACTCCAGGTTTCTTGGCTATTACCTCTATTTTGAAATTCTCTCCGACCATCTGTGTCATCTCCATCGAAAGCCTCTTTGGCGAGACGCATTTTGAATTGAGTGTTCGCTCGACTGGAACCATTAGAACTGGGAAGTATTCGTCAGGGTCCTGGCGGCTTATGAAGGAGATTAATGCTTGTATAAAGTTAGCGCTCACCAGAAGAATCGACTGGGGATTGATCGGTAGATAAATGCTTGCAGCTTCAGTAGAGCCTTACACCAGTTGGGACTTGGCTGCATGCTGCAGCAGGCTTCCTACAGATATCGGCGGACTCCCGGCGACTATGCACCTGATTGGTATGCGGTCAGGTGAGCCAAAAGGTTACATTAGGAAATTACACATGCATGGCTTTTCCCCTTCTGCTGGGGATTATCATGCTGCCCATTATTATTGGTTTCTCATGTTCGGTGACACCGCTTTCCCGGTGTGGAAACGTGCGATCTGGCCCAAGGCGGATTGAGATGAGTTTATTGGGCTACTGCAATCCAACAAATTGTCCTACCTTGGTCAGCTAGATGAGTTAAGTACCAAACACCGCCTTGCAGCCTTCAGTAATCAGTCAGCCTTGGAATGGCGTTTTGGATCCTCTACACGAGATGCGATCCAGGGCTTATTAGTGGAGAGCTAGCGGCGTCATATTGGCTCTATACTTTCCACGAGGCCCCGATCGCGTTTCACTTAAGATCATGCCCTATATCTTGTAGGTTAACGGGATTTACCCGGTAGTCGTCATGAGATGCTGAAGCATTTAATTAGGGGTAAAATTTCGAAGGCTTATAGTTGCAGTCAACGGGAGTTATATGTACCAATACTGTATCCTAGTGCTGACATTGGATAGAGTGAAGAGAAAAGTAAAAGTAGCGGATAACAATGAGTGTAAGTAGAGGGTACATGTAATAATAGACCAAAAGCCCTACCGGATGGCCAATCTGGAATACAATACATTTTGATAGTCCCCTGAAGCCCATGTCAAGTGGTGCTACTGGTATGCATTAATATATTACCTGTCCCTTTACTATTGGTGGAGTGGTAGCTTATGGAATGGCTGAGACGGCTTCGCCACGCCGAAATGTGCACAATTGAAAAGCCCCAGAGCCTGACATGGCGCAGTAATACGGAATATGTGGAAAAACTAGAAGGGAGAGTGCCTTGCAGCTCACCGAGCTACCCGCAGTTCATTCGATATAATTTGTCTTTATTCCGATAAATGTGCCACCACCAGGAAGGAAAGGTGCCGGATCTGAGTAAGGCGGCCAGAAAACTTACTTCGTCAGTTCCATATTGAATGGCATTCTCCGCCGGCCCAATGTGCGATGGATTACAAAACGCCTTCTCTTGGTAGTATGACTCGGCCCCTATCTAGTCTACAACTGGATACTGACAGAGTAAACCATTGACTTTCCTACTTGTCAACGTTTCTTTCTCTTCGATGACAAAGGACTCTGACAAGGTATCTTAGACACCTGAAGAACCTCAGCCTCCTGATAGTCTCCTCGTTGCATCATGGCGTCAAAAAAACGAACTTACCATTGGGGATGCCGGTCGACACAATGAGAAGCCCGGGAGCTCAATTTCAAAAAGCAGCGTCATTAATGACGGTGGAGACTCAAGGCAGCTTGCAGAGACCTCGAATATTTCGCCGTCGGAGCTCAGCCTGGACAATCACGGTTTCAGCGATGGCCTCGACTTGTCTCATATTGGCGGCGGCCGCGACCTCCCCGGCCCACAAAATGACCATGACTTTGCCTTCAATTGTCCCAAAGCACACCCCTTGGAAGAAGGGACTTCGAAAGAACAGCCTGGCCAGCTCGAAAGTGAGCTTAGAGCAGCTCGAATTGCTCCTCGCCCTCATAGCGAAGGTTTCATACCTTTCGATGCACTAGATCGTATAATAACGCCCGAAAGAGTGAAACGAGAGCTACGAAAGCTGCCTGGAATACCCGAAGGGGAACTGGACAAATATACCGCCGAGATCTGGGGAGCTTCAACTAAGAAATCCAAAGTTCGACGTGTCATGACTCGGCGGAAGATATTTGGGATTCTCGCATTGCTAGGTAAAACTGCTACAATCCTAGACTTTGTTAATTCTGGGTTGCATGACAGTATCCTACCTCTCGAGTTGATTGACTCCGAACCTGGAAAACCTCGGTTGGCGATGAAAACCGCGAATGGCCAGAAGACGCACCTTACCTTCTGCCTGGGCTGGGACACTTGTTACCATGACTCTTTCTTCAAATATCAGTGGTGGTTCAATGCCCCGTGGTTCCAACTCCACACTGAGCCTCAACACAAGCTGAAACATTATAATCTGGAGGACAACGTCGTGCTTCCAGAGATCGACACAAAACGATCACAGGATTCAGCCCGCCATGGTGGTTTCGGGGACGTATACAAGGTCGTATTTCATCCGGCGCACCACAACATGTCTAACCCGTCGGTCGGTCTTGCCAAGCGATATATACCCTCGGTACATCGTTCGCTGCTAACTTCAAACAGAGCTGCGATCATAAGAACCCACATTTTGCCGTGAAGAAGCTGAAGCGGAACGATGAGAAAGCCTTCAAAGAGGAGGTCAAAACATTGCAACGCCTCGGCTCGAAACCAGAACAGCCGCACCTGGTGAGGCTATTAGTTACTTATCATTATAGGAATGAGTACTATCTTGTTTTCCCATGGGCGGACGGGGGCAATCTCCGTGACCTCTGGGAGCATTTCCCGCATACGAACAACCCCGCTAGGGGTCCGCCGCTCGCTCTCTGGGTAATTGGGCAGATTACAGGCCTTGCCGAAGGACTGCGGGAAATACATACCTGTGAGTTGGACGATCCGTCCAGACGGGACAAGAACTTCGACACCACAGACGCCAAGAAGAAACATGGCGCCCATGGAGACCTCAAGCCCGAAAACATTCTATGGTTCAAAGGCCGTTCTGAGGAAATACCGGGGTTTCCCATGGGGTGGTTGAAAATCACCGATTTTGGCTTGACAAGTTTTCACGAGTCCGAGACTCTGAAGATGTTCGAGCCCAAAGGGATTTCCCGAACCTATTGCGCCCCTGAATTTGAAGTCAACGGTGTTGTCTCGGGGAAGTACGACATGTGGACACTGGGGTGCGTCCTTGCTGAATTTGTCACCTGGTACATTCTTGGTCTGGAAGGCGTTTCAAATTTCGAAGAAAGTCGGATGCAAGCCACGCCGATACCTCACGTCGCTGAAGATAGCTTCTTCAGCATGCGCAATGGTTCGGCCACGTTGAAAAGGTCCGTCAAAGAGGTATGCTATCTCCGTATTTCCAATATGGATTCGTGCCATGTTTTAGGGGCTAATGCTAAATATGCGCTTTTAGCATTTCGAAGCGTTGCGCATGTCAGCATATTGCAGACTAATGCTTGACCTCGTTGATTTCATCGAGGACCATCTGCTCCGGATGGAACCAGAGAAGCGCTGCGACATAGAGGAGGCGGTTAGTAAGCTCTCGCAGATGCACCAGAAGTGTGAAGAAGACAACGACTACTGCACTGAGCTTCCAGAACAGATATACCCCCGACGGGCAACGAACCTTTCGGAGCTGTCGGAACTTTCCCCCCGCCGAGGTACAAGGACTTCTGGGTTTAGAAGTCCCAGGAACTCGAGAGTGTTCCCGGAGTTGACGCCAAGAGTTGTTACTGTGGCCGAGGATAGTCCAAAGGCTGGCAACGCCGATGAAGGATCACATGCTTTTAACGGGAAAGAACCCGAAATGCCATCGACTGAGGGGGAAAATACATCGGCTTCTTCACCAAGGCCTGTTTGTTCCTCACCCCTAAATGAACTGGAGGAGGAGCATCCTCACTTTTCGATTCAGGACAACCCACTTACGCAAGCTGTGCTAGTTGGTAATGCGGAAAATAGCATCACAGAGGCAGCGCTTTTAACCGTACCTCAGAACCCTCATGGCATTTCCACGTCATCAGAAGACCAAGGTCGGCGAGATAGTTATGTTGCCTCTTCAACCCAGGCTACTCACTTCCCACTATCAAGACAATCGCACGAGAGCCTTGTACGTCAGAGGATAGAAAAGTCTGGTGACAAAGAGTCGGACGCGGGTTGTATCATGAGTTTAAGCTTGCTGGTCACCCAGTGGCTACGAAATACGCTGCACAGATGGAAGCGTTAGGTCACCATTGCTCTTTCTCTTCGTTTTCGCTGTCAGAAAAAATGGTGAAGTACAGAGTAAAAGGTAGAAGAAGCAGCCTAGCAGGTAGTTCACAGTATGGGTAGTAAATAGATGACCATCAATGCCTATCTCTTCGTAGCTATTTGTGGGGGCAAAGCCATTGAGAATATATATAACCATATAACGCTTGAACTAATACAGTTCGAGCGCCCCATCTTTCGCGATAATTCAATAGAACCCCCTAGGGGCATATATATACACAAAATAGACCCTCCTTAGTGGGCCGCTGGGTCCCAGAAAGGGGGTCCCGCTTTGGCACCTGGCCTTTGCTTTTTCGCTCATAGGAGGATAACGTCAGGAGTCTGGGGACATGTTAGGCGTTCTGGGTGAAAATGTCAGGAGATAATGTGGATACATACCCCTTTTTGGGTTCCCAATAACCCATCGGCGAGAGCTTTTCGTGTGTATATAGGGGGCTTCACCCTTGCATAGTTGGAAGGAGAGTAGGCATTAATAGTTTCTATTTACTACTTATATTACGAACTCCCTTTTATTCTGCTTATTCTCCCTTTCACTCTGCACTTTACCCCTTTTCCCTTACTCAAATCCCTGAGATAGCACTTAAGTGATTGTTGCTAGCCTTTCTTCTTGTCAAGGTCGGCCGAAGGCAATAGATGAAGTCCGCTGATGTGTCTATATATAGATAGTGCTGGGTATCCCCATTTCTCCCCGTAAAGAGAAAAGGGTTAGGTTTCAGGCTGTTGTCAATATATGGGGTACCTTGTCACTCTGACCTCCAATAACAACTAACACTTCTGAAGCTGAAAGCGGAAAGCGTACCTAGCGTCCATGTTTAAACTTAACTTTTTATTCGTCACTTTAGGATAATAAGCACCAACTCTTCATGTCGTCAATTAATATCCAAGCAACCTTTATCCGACTATAACTGCTTGCGTGTTTTAATGGTGAAGCACATTGCGTTAGGTTGGAAGGTAATGTTCCACGTTCCTATGCCCTCGTTCCTCGATGGTTAAGTGCCAAGGTCGAAGTTCCCCCCCCAACCCCCCTTTTTTTGTATGTCCTAGTCCCAACGGCATGGGAAGTAATTCCTAGGATCCACTAGGAAAGGCAGAGATAACTATGAGTTTCATGAGTCTTAGGCCCACTGCATCCTATGTGTATCTATTGTGACCGCTTGGTGTATTCAGCGTCTCATATCCATAAAACAGCATGAGGAGCCTACAACCGCACACGTGTTGGCTCGAGGTTCTAAACATGCGCATATGTCAGACTTTGACAAAAGATCCGGCGTTCGAGCTACACCTCGCAATCCGTTTTGGAAAGTTTACGAAGACGTCGGGTCTGTCGGTATATGTTGCAATAGTACCAAAGTCCTAGGGTGAATAGGGTAAAGGAGACAGTGACTACGATGTATATCCAGAAGTAGCCCGAGACCACAGGCTTACCCTCACCGCCAAACCAGTCAAAGAACGTCATCGAGAACATGCCCTAACCAAACTGCTTAGAACAAGACCGGGTAATATGGGTTGAACTTACTGCGAAGAAAGTGCCAGGGAGAAAGACCATTGTGACAAGCGCAATGGACCTCATATGCTTGGAATCTCGGCTAGTCGCCCTTGCAATCTCCATACCCGTTTCTCCTTGGGCCTGTTACTGTTAGGCTGGACTATCAGGTTGGTGGCAGGAACTCCTACCCATTGCGTTGCCATGGCCATGCCATCAATTCTCATTGTGCAGTCTCTTATTTTGTCCTGGTATTCTTCGATTATCTCGAGGTTTCGTGACTTGATCTTGCGTCCGGCCTCCTGCATCTGTTCCTGATAGGTTTGACATTCCAACGAAGAACCAAATGGCTGTTCCATGTCGTGACAACAGTGAGAACAGTGGCAGCAGCGGCGACAGTGGAGTCTCGATGTCCTTTTTTCAAATTCCCCCTTCAAATCCCCTGACAATTGAATGTTGTCCGGGGCATCGTTCCGAGGGTCAAATACGACAGGGTCGTCGTTCATGCTCTCGCAGAATTCGTGGGTGGAATAGTGAAGTTCGTCAATCGAAGCTCCGATCTTGGTCATTTGCGTGGTCCAACTGACAAGGCAATTCCTGAGGTACGTTGTGTCTAGCCATGCAGTCCGTTTCTCCGTATTCCTCTTTTCAACCTCAGAACGGACTATAACTTGCTCTGAATCAGAACCAGCGTCTAGTTCGAAGATTCTGGCTTCAATAGCATCTATAGTCGTGTCTACTATATGTATGTGCCTAATTCTCTCGAGTTCTGAGAGGATTCCAGGGATGATTAATGGATGTATAGCCTCTTTGACTGACATTGAGAGACGCCTTATAATACTTTCTTCTGTCGAAAAATGACACCCAAACACAGTTGCAAATGTCAGGCCGCAATGCGGGAAATATGTCGATGTGAGAGCAAGATCCATCTCCCAGGAGTTGGAAGTTCGACAGTTATACACTGGGAGGGTGTTAGAAGCGCCCAGTTCCCATTGTAGGTTGATTCTTCTCACCATGCGCGTCATACACTGCTTTACCCTGTTCTCCCATTCTGACCCTGTCATAGGAGAAGACGGGAACATCGGCGCGACTGATAACTCTTGCTATCGACCTGTGCATGAAGAATTTCGATGCGATTTCTTCAAAGGTCTCGCGCGAAAACGGGAGCGTTCTGAGTTGCCTCCGCCCCCCAGTTTGTGCAGGCATCCTCGACTCAGTGTCGGCTGGCTTCTCACCTAACGAGGAAAGCTCCAGGGTTCTCAGCGTAGTTGACCGCTTAGGCATCTCAACATCGATTTCCTGGAGCCAGTCACCAGAAAGTACCTTCTTGACACCCCCAATTTGGGGCTCACCAGGCCGCTTTGCTAGACTTCGTTCAGCGTTAGGGGAAGCTCCAGGCGATCGAAAAAGTGATATGCTTTGCATACATTAATATCAAGCCGGGCTCAGACCCTTCGGGTGAAGGCCGTTCCTTGTGCAGATCGTCAGCGAACGACAGTAAGCATTCTTTAGCAGATCGAGAGACAAATACAGTGTGAAGCCACTCTTTCCATTCATCGTCACTCTGTAACGACCATATCTCAGGGCTGTAGGCCATGTTAGCATCGGGAGAAGCGGTCTGTGACTTCGAAGACTTATCTCGGCACCTCTCATAATCCGCACCACTGTACATCCTCGCGGTGCATATCGGAATACATTTCTCAGATCGCTAGCAGTCAATCCCGCGTTGTCTTGGGCCCAGTCCATTTTGTGTGGTAGGAGTTGCTTGTCGCAACAGATATTCCATGGAAAGCAATGCAAACTGAAGGGGCGCTCATACATGATCATATGTGGGGAGGTTGGGAGGCTAGGGCTGGGGCTGTATAAGGCCATAGCATCACACCCTAAAGCATTCGTAATTAAAGAAGTAGATTTATCCGGTTTACCTGCTTCAGGTTTTAATTATGAATTAAAAGGTAATAAAATTCTTTTAACATATATATATATATAAACAAATATAATATAAAAAAACTGTATTACAGCTAATTTATAAATAATTTACGATTTCATTATTATTAAATATTAATAACTTGTTTTTAATATTATAAATGTAATTATAATAATAAAAGATTAATATTAAAGGTGTTTATAAGAAATTTTTATATAAAAGCTGAGTTATTAAGGCTAAGAACAAGGTATATTAAGCTAATATAAGACCTTAAATAAATATTAGCTTTAAAAGTAAATAATATATATTAAAAGTGTAATAAATGTTATTAAAGAATAATATAGCTTAAAAATTTTAATAATATATATATAATTAATGAAAATTATACCATCATTTTAGATTTATAATAATCATAATATATGTTAAGATAATATTTAATATATTATATATAGAGGTATTATAAACCAATGGTTTATATTATAGCCTTCTCTTTCTTATAATTATTTTCGTAAATTCTTATAGAGTTTTGTATATAATACGTTTTAATAGAATTTCTTTTTCATTGTTAGCGTCATTCATTATGTGGGGTCCGAGGTTAAGGCGAAGCTAGGTCCGATCGGCTGTGCAAGCACTGCCTCTTAGAAGGTCGGTCATGTGGGTTTTGCCACGTAGGGAGGGTCATGACATACCTAAAATCAATGTCTACTGGTATGTAGGTTCGGTTGCTGACAGTATCCTCGACCGGCATTTGTTTCGAGCTACACATTCGACTTATTATCTTGAACGACATGATGCCAGTTAATAATAGGCCGCTGGCGTGGGGCAAACCCAGAAGGGCCTACTCTTCCATAGGTGCTGTCATACAGCGTAGCAGCAGTTTATACGCCCGACGAGCGGTTAGGCTTTTTTTCCCGCCCTGATAAGGCCCTGAGGCACACCGTGCGTTTCGATTCCGCCTATTACTACGACACGGAAAGAAAAAGCCTCACGTGGTAAACCGAACTGGGCGCGCTGCCCAACCCCAACCCCTTGAAAGTTTTCCACTCTAATTTCATTTTCATCTGGTGCATCTATGACTTAGCGATATCCGCAACGAGAGGAAATGGCGGTCGTGTTCGTAAGAGCGAGATACTCAGAGGAAACAGCTCTGATAACCTTTTTATTGAGCCTGTTCGGCGTCGGCGCATTTGAAGTGGTAGTCAGTGCGAATCCGAGCACTGATGTAGAGCTTGACTACTGACATCTGAGCTAGTGGAAGCGCGGTCGGTGGCAATGCACTATCCCTCGTCCCCTCAAACCAGTACGCCAACCTCGGTCATCAACCTTTTCCTCGGTCACTAACCAATAAAGCTTGAGAGCGTGCGATTGAAGGAGGCAGTATCTGTCGAGCACTACGAGCAGGTCTAGCCATCCTCATCGACATCCCGTCAGCTTTATGCTATCCCTTCGTTCTGATTAGAGCGATACGGGTAGGTGTCTAGAGTCGTCGGGTACGAGCAATAGGCATGTCTCCCTAGACACTTAGAAATACTGCCTGGACTAAAGGAATCTCACCAACCACACCTGCGAAAAGATTTCTTGTATCGTCGCATGTAGACCACAGCCTAAATCACATTTTGCCTTGTTCCACGCCCATACTCAACTCATCAAGTCCAGGCGTTCAAGTTCAACAGCAGACAGCGTTTTTGATACCGCACCCGAATGAGCCGATAGGTTCGGCTTCTTATCCTCGATAGTCAGCTGAGCCTTCTCGTTCAACAAAGCCTCGACTGGGCACAGAGGTTTCGACTCTCTCGGTTGCTTGACGCGTACTACACAGTACCCCTCGCCTTCTTTGTTACACCTGTCGTAGAATCCAGCAAACTTGGGTTCGAGTTTGTCCGCATAAGTCCGTTTGATCCCTTTGCCCAAGACGACAATCATCTCGCGTTCGATGATGTCAATCACATCATCTACGAACTCTGAGCACCACTGACTCTGCCGTATTTTGTTGTACCACTGTGGAAACTATCAGGGCGAACAAGCTCGATGTCAATGATCATAATAGAGTACTCACATCTATCACTGCTCCTTTCACTTGGATAGCGTGCCTGCCAGTGCTCTCCCCCTTTTCAGTGTAGACATTCATGATATCATAGTAAATGTTCGTTCTGGCACCGGTAAGGTATTCCACGGTCGTCCTTTTCTCCGAAAATTCATTTCTCCAGGCAGCCCCGCCTACCAGCCAGGTGATCATGTCGAGGAAAAGGCACCCCGCGGTCCAGATATCGAAAGCCCTGGAGATCGTGCCCCCTTTGACGTCGCATTCTGGGGGTCTATACAAGGGGGTCCGTGGTACCCCATGATTTGGTACATTTGAGCGGCTCACATCTCTATGGCAAGCAGTGAAACCCATGTCAGATATCACGAATATGCCTCTCGGGTCGTCTGCACACTCGTACCAGAGAACATTGTCGGGCTTTATGTCACCATGGCGACCATACTGATTCTGAAGGTGCTTTGGATTGTGGATGGTATGAATCCCCCCCATCAGACCACGCAGCTGCCTGGCGAACCACTGCACGGACGCGACGTCTTTACCCGGGATCTCAGAGTCCATATAACAATCTAGGCTGTATTTGGCGTAAGGGAAAAGGAAGTTATATTGCCTCCCCTTTTCGAATGAAGCCAGGAGAGTCACCAAGTGGGGATTTGTTGCACCGTTGAAGTTCCGCAGCTGTTTGATCTCATTCTTGTATGCTTCCAACTGCTGTGTTTTGCTCCCGTCGCTGGGCTTTGGCATCAGAAGGGTCTTCAGCGCGAAGCAATCGCACTTTAACTTGAGCTGCTGAAACCGCCCCATCAATTAGTCGGCAGATGCAAATAATGATTGAAGGGTATCACCTTCTCGAGTAGTTCACGGAAACCGTGACACCTTTCGTCGATGACGCATTTGTAGACGTTGCCATAGCCGCCATATCGTGTGCTCGATTGCGCTTCTTCCGAGCGGGAGATTTCTTTTCTGGAAGACCAAGGGAGGATCGTCTGCTCAGGGAATGAATAGTGCTCGGCTATCATACTTGATCCATCTGCCGCTAGACGAGGGCTACCAGGCGCCAGATAAGGCGCCATTAAGCGCCACTGATACTTTCTGAAAATCTCTCTGTGGATAGTTTCCCATCTATCGAAATATTCGATCGGCTGAGAATTAGGAGACTTGCCTCGATACAGTGTCGAGTATATATCATCTTCGTCGTAGGCCAGTGGCAGTTCCGAGTCCTTGATCTCGTTCTCTATGAAATTGCCGATCTCATGGCCCTTTGCCAGAAGAAGTAGCAACGCGAATATAGTATAATACCCGGTCTCTGATATGCACTGCCATATGTGGTCGATGTTAGTTTCTTGCAGCATAAGCCCGCTGGATTTGTAGCGTTCCAGCTCCGTCAACACCGCTTCTTTGGTGAAAATCTCCTTTATCATCCACTCTTGCAAGAACCACACGTCTTCATAGGCATGCTTGATCAGTTTTCGTCTTAGCGTATACTCTAACCTGACAGGTGACGCTACCCTTTCGGGCACGGGTTTCGGTGAACTGAGGTCAGGAGAGTGAAACTCATAGTCCCACGTTCGCATGGGCCTTCCTTCGATGTGTAACTCCGGGAGCAGAAGCTCTGCCGGCTGAGAATTTGGCGCCATGATAATAGAATGTGTTTTAGTATGGCTTGGAAGGATATGAAAAGGCGATCCCGTACGCAAAATCGTCGAAGTGGCTACTGGCGCCCTTGGTTCAAATCAGAGGAAATATCTACTAAGCTCTACACCATCGGCTCAAGGGGTTAAAGCATGAGGCTCCGCACTTCTGCCTTGTCTTCCTTTCAGAACCAGGCTTCAAATATTGCCAAGTTTAGGGGGGGGTAGCAGTGGTGGCTGTGAAGGGAGAAGCTTGGCCAGTTTTCCACGGCCTGCAGATCCCCACACCATTCAGCTTTGGAGAAACGCTGTACGATGGACCTGTAAAGAAGAAAACTGCACTTTCGGTGGCTTCGGAGTGCTGAGCTAGGGCATATCTATTGTGGGATGCTGTTAGTAGTTGCATAGTCTCTCGGCCCCTGTAGCCTTCTATCTAAGGAGGGCACCTAATAGGGTTGTAGTAGGGCGAACAGCCTGATGGGGCTGCATACAGTACTAAACTCGAAAGATTGCCTTGCCATGGTCCTCGTGAGAAGAAATCTGCACTTTCGGTAAGTTCAAAATACCGACCTATCAGATGCCAACGTGGCTGCTGCTGACGGTTGTGCAATTGCCCGACTTATGTATCCTTCCATCTAGGGCGATTTATTGGCGGGAGTAGCAAATGTTACAATGTCGACCTTATACAGAATATCCTCTCATATCAATAATCTAGAACACTGACCGACCAATTACCGTGATTGTACCTCTCACACGAAACACCCAGTAATTGACTTATTGAATCGCCGGTGAGTGGGCTCGGGTACTGGCAAAAAGGCCCTCGGTTGCCTGTGGTTGCGAGCTACCAATATCTTTCCGAATCACTAAAGTTTCGTGAGTATATCCGCCGAGACCAATCATATCCTTCATAGTGGCCTTTTGCAAGTGGACTAGCTGGCAACAGCTCAACGACCAGCAGCTCACTGCTGCCTCCGCAATGCCCGAATGCGTTAGATACGTGCTGATTCGTAATATGATCATCATAAGTTTCTTGTGCGGCATGTCTCTCTTCACGGAGCCTCTAGAACTTACATCGGAAACTAGAAGCGCCAGACGGACCACAATAAAATCTCTCATCGTAAAGTCCGCCGCGTCTCGTTCACAGCGACCTTTCTAGAAGGATGTACGGAGACACAGGTGGTTCTTAAGTCGCGATACCGAGATTTGTCCTCACCCCGGGCCCGCTCCGAGCTCGTCGGCGTGATAAGTTGTTCGACGCCGTGGGTCACGGGAGCGGTAACACCTTCTTCCTGGGGTTTTACTCGTCAGTTACCCGGGTTTGCGGACGATCTCACTGCATGTGCCGAATTAGCATTGAGGTACCATCAACCATCCTCACAAGACCCACGGGAAGCCGCCCTCTGGGCGAGCGCCTGGTCGGCGGGGGGTTCACCCATTCGCCAAGCTCTCTGGCACACCGACGAGCCGTACTAGGCGTTGCGTCATTGAAAGCGCAGATATGGATGGCCGATCGGAGGTCGAGACTCTTCTCCGACAACGAGACCTCCTAGTCGGTGGGCCTGAGGTTGCAGAAAAGGGGTAGCGTGGTTAGTCATCAAGGCCCAGAATCTAGTAGGCACCCCGGAATAATGTTGTCCCGGGGCTCTCACACCATATATAGAGCTTCCTAGCCACTGCTCCCTGGAGCCCTGAATTAATCAAGACAATTTACACTTCCACACCTTATGCAACCTTTTCTTCCGATCAACTTAACTGTGACACCTGAGATCCAGGCCGCAGAACTCTCCAACCTTCCGAAAGTCAGAGCCGGGCCCAGGGTCTCGCTTGGAGGGCTCCCACTCGGCGACCTTCGCGGCATGGTGGGCTACCGCCATCTGAAATACGGCCGGGTCGCAGTGGTTGCGGAGCAGCTGGTGTGCGAGCATCCTCTGGTGTTCCTTCACCACTCCGCGAAGGTGATGAAGACGAGCGTAAGACTGAGTACGTCGGTGGGCTTGAGATGGGTTCTGGCTTCAACCAGAAGCTCGTTGGGAAGCTTGTTGATGATGTTCATGTTGGCGTCGGGTGAGGCATGCCGACGTGGTGAAGCATAGGAGGATAGCTTGGTTGAGGAAATAGTTGGATAATTCGTCCAAGATGGAAGAGGGACAAGGGTTTTGTTGTAGAAGAAGTGTTAGAAAAACGGGGTTCGGCTAGAGTCTCGGTAACGTAAACGTGATTCACAGAACTGAGAGGTAATCTCGAAGAGGCCTTGAATAACCGTGGCTTTGCTTTGGCTTAATCAAACTTGCTAGAAGTCTAAAGCCCAACGGATGCCTCCTGTTATACTAGATGACGGTCGAGAAGGGTTGCGAATGAAGAGATCAGGAAGCGCTGTGTATGCGGATGTTGAATAACAGCAAGTCGGGGCGTTGCCGGAGAAAAGGATGAAGTCGTACAAGCGAAAGGATGAACTAGAAAAGGCGGAGCTTAACAGAGAGTTAGCTATTATAAACAGCAACTCCATTCCGCCTTAAAGGCAGCGGTCTTCAGTGCATTATAAACATTACCCGGAATGGGAATCGGGGCAACGGGTAGCCATGGGGTCTTTCGCGATGTTTTCCACGTCACGTCTGGGACGACTTTTCATAGCAGTAGCAAACATTCAATCCGATGCAACAGATATTACTAGGGTACATAACGTTGTTCCGAAGAGTAGCAGTGATGCTTATTTATTGTTATCTACCGTCGAGCGGGAGGAGGCAGGATAATGGGACCCTACAAACCCCCTTTTCAAGGGCTCGCTTCTCGCTAAAGACTGTCAGAACGGCCCCACTGTATTTCAAGTCACTGTTGTATGAGGTAGAACCCGTAAATAGCATGAAATATACATACGAAGAATAACTGAATACCCCAATACTTGGGCAGTAGTACAAACAATATTGACGTGCCCCATCATATTAGAGACGAACTCGTTTACTGAACCTGGGACTTCTGCATGAATTTCATAATGCCGACGGAGGAAGAGAAGTGTTGGAGCACGTATAGCACACAGCCCTTTCTTCACTCGGTTCTCCCAGGTTGCTTCCAGGAAAGGGGCGATAGAGACCATGCCATCACTTCCGCACGCTATCCACTTTAATGGAGAGCATCCAAGCTAAACAGAAGACGTCTTCTTGGTAGGGGAGGCGGGCAAGTTCATGGTTGGTATGTGCTCGTCCTTCGGGCGATTACCCACAGGGCTGAGACTATCTCGATACACCACCCAATGCTTATGCCAATGTCAGTCTCTGCTGCAACTCCTAGCATAGCGGAAGTAAACAGTGGCTGTGCGAAGTGCAGTAATCAGAGCACGGGCCCCGCAACATGTAGCAAAAGGCAGACAACGTCCCGCGAATCCTCGCTCTGTGTATTTTGGAGATATTTACTGGAATCAGGGCGATGTTACGATGATGACCTCCTAGGATATGAGCATACAGCAATGCCGAAAGAACGGCGATGACGAAACAATTGAGGCATCTGGCGAGCCCTATTGAGGAAGAGCCTTCAGTTGTGTGACTTGCCGTAGGGACACTACCCTTTTCCGAGGTGTGCGCGCGCAGCACCAAAACTCAAATGCACGAAGAAGATGACTCCATCATATCTTTGACAGAAGCCCGCTTGTTCGGGTATCGCTCAATAGCTCTGGTCTCCCTGCTCCTCTCCAGTCGCGGCCGACGTGGTCGGTGTCCTGGAGTGATGCTCGGGAAACTGCCAAAATGGACTACCTAGCTCAGAGCCGCACCACTTGGCTCGGACCCAAGTACCTCGCTGCATGTGCTGACACCGACGGGTCGAGACATCCCACCCCCCTACCTAGGTAGGTAGGTAGATAGAGTAGCGGGTTGGGCTGAAGCTTACACTGAAATGCCGATCATACAGCACCTCCAATAGACGTCGAAGAGCTAAAGCGCGTGAGCAACACGGCAACGTCTCATCACCATTCATAAGCAATCCGGGCTGCCGTGCTCGAGCCAACGAGACGGCTGGCTGCGACCTGGTGGGTTAAGAAACTCCTCGGCATACTGACGAAGGCGAGTGGGATGTGCCAAGGAAGCCTGATTCCCAGGCAGAGGGATACCCCCACACTCTCTTCCATCACAGGCCTGCACGATCCGCGGCGATGGCCTATGAAAATCGCGGGTTCCTGCGCAGATGACTGCCATCCGCAGCTTGCGTGGTGGGTGACATGTCAGCTTACCAGATCCCCCGAATCCCGTCAGAGCGGGCTCTCTAGAAGAAGATAAGGGTGCGTCGGTGTCGTTGCCAATGCACAAATCAAGCCCCAATCCATCCCCACGGGTTGGCGGTTGGTCAGAAGGGGAAATGAGTGAAGATGCTTCACATGCGCCACGAAAGCGTCCCACATGTTGAAGGTTAAATAACCCCAACTAAGGCTGCACGGAGCCTTATCTGAAGCGAGAGACATGTGTTATAATTAATAGTGATGATGTATGAAGCAGAAGAGTAAGAGTGCAGATCCTCCCGCCGCCGCCCTTGCTTGTAGGAGATTGATAATAAAATAGGTGCCAACGGGGCGTTGCGTAGATATCTTGGAAGGGACTTCTCCATCTGGCAGTTCACAGCTTGACACATTCATGCTCGTACGAGTTTGCGACCTACCGGACTGAAACGGGGATGTGACAGCGAATGGCGGTTGGCGTAAGAGGCAGTCACGCTCACTTGTGATGAAGTCGCTGAAGGCGGACGATATCGCGTGAGATGCCATGGCGCACACTTGGCGCCTTGTGAGAGGTCCGAAATATGCTGACTCTCGATATTACAATAGGCTTATAATTTCATGGTGCGAGGCATCAAGTAGTTTGTCACATTTCTCGGATCTGACAAGACGAGGCGCTCAGAAAGACCTCAAGGCTCCTCTGTAGGCAACCGAGTCGTCCAGCTCTCTTTTCCTTTTTGAGAGATAGAGGAGGTATCCCGAGGGGAGAAGGGGTGGGGGGATGGGGGAGGATTCTCGGAGGCTGGAATACGCCCCCTGTTCATGAGAGCCAAAGAATTCCATACGCAAGGCTCTAAACTTCTTACTAGCGGCTTTGACAGTGTTTTGCGACCCGACGATCTGCCAGCGGCCCGCGGGGCTATCCGCTTACCCGTTTGAGATATTCTTTAATAACTCTCTATCCTGCGGCATTTAGAAGCTGACAAAAATTGTTCGTAATATCAAGCCCTTATTGAAGTTGAGGATTCCCACCTCGATCCTTTTGATGCTGTAGTCAGCTGAGGCACAGAATAGAGAACTTTGGGAAATAGCTGGAATGAAAAGACCCGGACCCAGTGGACGGTGGCTTGCTCAATTGAAGGAGCCGCGGTAACGAACATGTGGCACGCTGACGATGCATGATTTATTCTTAGTGATACACGCTAGAGAGTGAAATGGGAAAGGCGTGACAGGTCGAAGGCAAATGGAAAACATGGATGCAGCCGAGCGGGCAGGACAGTACCCGATACCCGACCAGCCTTTCCCAGACTTGGAATAGCTCACCTGTACGAGACGGTAGGAGGAAAACATCCGTTAACTTGCGTCAACTTGCGGTCAGGTCGGGCTTGGGGGACTACTCTCAAGCCTCTCTGCCACTCCCTCCCCGACTCTGCCTGAGTTTGTCATCAGTTTGAACACACACCTGCGCCACAACTCACCCGAATACAGATCAGAGTACGAAGTACCGGTAGCCCACCGTATGTACATAGATCTGTGGAAGCGTATAGGGCTGGTTGCATTTGCCCAAAGCCCACCGTGAGATCTCCAACTGTAATGCCAGTTCAGTTATCAAAGACGTAAGTTACGTATATCTTGAAGGGAAGCCTCACATGTCATACCTCGGTCTATATTTCTACCTGGCTGTAGGATATTGTATGAATCTCATATCAGGAGACCGATACCTCGGTACACTTACAATTCCTGTTTCACCGCTTATTAATAATTCTTTGCCCACTCGACGGATCGCAGTCAGCGGAATACGCGGGGGAAGAGAAAGACTGTGAGATGACCCATTTTACTGGACCTGAATCCTGGCCTACATGTACCCATGTACTGAGCACAAGCGGAAAGGCGGAGGAACATACTCAGTTTCACCGAGCTGTATACCTAGGTACATACAAAATAGGGCAAGACCGTTCCAGCCGTGCCAGCCCCGGGCGCCCGTTAGGGCGAAGCCAAGCGCAAGGCACCTGAAGCGATCTTTGTTCCAAGCTCCAGGCTTCCAGGCACACCCAGTTATAGGTGGAGCCAAATAGTGAGTGAGGTCCGATTCCTAACAGCGCTAGGCTAGTGATCTTCGCTATTTGGCTCAACTCATCCAACATTGGTTTGCTTGTCTTGATCTTTTTTTGCCCCTTTTTGACCTATTTAGTGGCATCGAGCTACATAGGTATGCCAAAGGTTATATATATTGTCACAAAGCTTTTATCTCAATTTGTATTACACCCTCTTCCGTAAGCGGTAGTTTGCACGCACAATGGGCTGCCCAACTGGAGCCCGTAGGCCCGTACGTAATGTTTGGGATAATGCCAACTCATCACCGCTTATGAAATGGCGTTAAACCCCAACCAGATTACCCACCTTGTAGCCCGCCTCTGTCGCTGGAAAAGGTCAACCAGTCAATGATATAGTGAAACCTAAGTTGCTAAGTACATAAGTAGGTAGGAGTCATATCTATAGAGATAATTTTCTACTCTAGCAGACATTCGATAAGCCTACCCCTCTCAGAACCTCCGTTATGTAACCCCCTGTCTGGTTGGTCCGGAATTTGTTGAATGTTCCGTATTAAGAAAAGTATTGACATACCTGCTTTGGGGGCGTAGTAAACCCAGAAAGTAGTCAAGTTCAACGCTGACGGCTTGAAAGGAGAATGAAGCTTCGTGTTGCATACATGTATGCACGTGCGTCAACGTACATACATATGTAGGTAGGGAGTAGATATGTAGGTAAGGTAGATACAGATTACCTGCTGCTTGACATCTACGCTGACCTCTCCCCATGAAGAGAATATGTAGAACTGGTAGATGTTGCATGTGTTCGTCTCGCAAGCGGACAAGCCACACATGCAGCCGATCGGACTAAGGTCTCCAACAGTCTTCTTGCATATATGTACAACTGTGTAAGTTATGTAGGCCCATAGAGTCGCTCTTTACCCGGATGGGATAAGCCCCGCTGATAACCGTACTAGAGTAGCATTGAACTAAAACAATTACGAGTACATCATCCACCTTTCAACCGTTGCCCCCCAAGAGGAGAGCATGCAGAGAGAAGGCAACCGCCAGACGCTGATCAATTTTGGCGTCTATCGACAGACTCACTTCATCCCATTGTTCGTCATTCGTCAAATATCCGGTCATATTGTTTATTCCCTCTTCTTATCCCCGAGGGTGGTCCTGCCACTTCCTTTCGTCAACCACTCCCTGACAAACCACTGTTGCATTAATGACCGCATCAAAACCATAGGCCGCATTATGTGTATACTTACATGTATTAGTATTACACACTCTCTTTATATACCGACCCAACCATATCAGGAACCCTCTCTCCATTACGACTAACATCTATACCCACCCCCATGCCCCCAATAGATGGGCACCATCATTGTGTCATCAAGACGATAATCTTTCGCGCTCAAGACCTATACTAGGAAGTCCTAGCGACCTACCGCACAAACGCTCGCCGCCCTCATTCGTACATGCCACTGCCTACGTCGTATCCCATCTTTCCGGCGAAGCATCACAGAGCTGTCTGTCCTAGGAATCGAAACCTCAGGGGGTGGAAGAATTGAAGCTGGCGTTTTTTTGGAAGTGTCTTCATATCACATTGCGGCACCAGTCTCGAGCGGCCAAATCCCATGTAGCACCATTCTACTATACCACGATGAGCCAACGTCACCAGGACACAACGTCTGATTATCCGAGCTAAACCAACCCGGGATCTGGGAATTTCAGGGACATGAGCTTTCAGTGACGTAGTCTCACTCATTACGCGCATCCCCGAACGCCTCCCGATTCCGAAACAACATCCCGCATCCTGTATCAACACCGGCTGATCGAGTCACGACACGAACAATGGCAGACTCAACCAACGCTGCCGGAATGGACGCTAGTATGTCAAGTCTCAACTCTGTCGACAACGACACCTCTGCAACGTCCAGTGCCAACGTCGATTCTCAAGCTTCCAAGTGGACATCAACAAGCACACCGTTGACTGCGTCGCCGTTAGCATCCAGAGAAACTTCGCCGACAAGATCTACAGTCAGGCCTGCCAGACTTAGCCGCTCGTCCACATCCGGGCCGAGATCGCGGAAGAATAGTATCCACGACCGAAGTTCTTCAAAATCCAGATCTAGCATTTCTAACCCCTCTACGACCCCTCGACAGCCACTTTCCTCTACGACGACACCTACGCTACTCCCTCCTTCACGCACAGAACCTACCCTATCCGCTCCTGTTCCTCAGAAGCCGCCGCTCGTCTTAGAAACTTCCAGGGAGACGCCCCGGTGGCCCATATCTCCTCGGCTAAAGTCACCGCCTCCTTACCTTAACAAGCCCGCTGTAGGGCCCTCAACACGCAGAAACGATAACGAACCGCCATCAATAAACCTTCAACGAGCAACCCCCGTGCCACAAGTCGATGGAGCATCGCAACCTGTGTCGGATAACGAGGTAGACGACCCCCATTTGCGACCTGGCACGAGGACACCGGCCCGCGGACCGAGTAGTGGATCATCGGCGTTAGAGACGGTGCAGGAAGTCAGCCAACCGAACTCCCCGCCGCCGGGCTTGGAGGCCGCCATTGAGAAGTTGCAAGAAACGGCTGCTGCTCAGGCGTCGCCACAAGATGGTAGCACAGAGAAGAATGCATACAAGACGACTAAGAAAGAGCAGAGTTCCCAGAACGGCGAGAGCGGTAGCGATAGTGGAAGCGTTAAGATGGGCACGAGGAGATCTAGCGCACAGGCTCCACCGTTGCTTCATAGCAGGCAATCGAGCACGGCACTGAAGTTTGGCAACAGGGGGCAGACAACGGGCGAGAGCTCCTCAAGGAATATGACGGTTGAGACGGAGGAAGTCAAAAACATGCAAAAAATATCGTTGGTTCCAAACGTGGGCGCACAGGGAGGTAACACAAGTTTGAGGACGAAAGCCAGCAACGAGACTATAAAGCCAAAGAAGGAAAAGAAGAAGCACTCGCGGAAGCCCGCGGCCGTTGCTTCCGGCACTGGTGAGACTCCTTGCTTCTTTGCGACAACCAATCCGCGTCAAAGTCGTTCGGCACGGTCGATTTCTTCTGCGCCTTGTCGTTCCCCTGTTAAGTCACTCGGCCAAGGGTCGCTTGTTGACGAAGCTCCGATGAGTCCGCTCCTGCGGCCACCGGCGCCGGGACGATCTCATTCGCGGACTGCAAATATCACTGCTCACATGACCAACTTACTAACTGGAGGACATCGCGCAGCATCCTCAAAGGCAGATATCTTCGAGGCTAAAGTGGCCAGCGCAGTGGAAGAGGCCAATTCTTCCGATTCCGAAGAGACGTTCGTGTATGACTCGAACCCTCCAGATGTCAGCGAGCGCCCCCGTCGCTTTCACTCGCGGACCCCTAGTGCAGCCTCTATGGTTAGCCAGGCCGACCGTAGTGGCATGCGCTCCATACACAGCGTCTTGGAAACCGGCGCCCCGAACGTACCGGTGAAGAAAAGCATGAAATTCGTGAATACATTTAACAACAGCGTAGCCGACAATCCACTCGGCGATGACGATAGTAGGGGCACGGGATGGAGTAATGCCGGGTCGGGTCGGGGAACCGGACGCCACCACCACCCCGGAGGCCGCTGGGGCCGAAACAACCCCAACCACTTGTCGCTCTTTGATAACGAGTCCCCGTTTCAAAACGCACCTAGGTCGAAAATTTCCGGCAACAATTCGAGGCAATTCTCAAATCCCCCCAGTCCTCGGTTCGCTACCAATCGAGGATGGATGTCTCATCATAAACGGCAGGCCCAGCTATCTAGTGGATATGATATGGACGAGACTACCGGAGCTGATGACGAGAGCACGCCTCTTATGTCATCCGGCACAGTCAGGTCTGCCCGGTCCGGAAGAGGTAGACGCACGCCGCTATTTAATCGAAACGTGGAAGCCCAGACCTACCAGCGGCGCCCTTCGTTCCTCAACCGCTTTGCCAGCTGCCTGGTGCTCACCATTATGCTGTTACTGGTGACAACGGGAGCCATCGGCTTCATGTTCGCCACGTCCCAACCGCTCACGGACATTAAGCTTGTGAAGATTAGCAATGTCTTGGCTAGCGAACAGGAGCTGATGCTGGACATAAGTGTGAAGGCGCACAATCCGAACGTCGTGGTCGTCATGGTTGACTCTGCGGACCTGGAGATCTTCGCGAAGTCTCCCCATGCCGGTACTGATTCTGATTGGTGGCGGCATCCCGATGGTGATTTTCCGGATGACCTTCGCATTCTGGACGACCCTATTGATGACCCCCCCAACGATGATGTAACTTCGCCGAATATGCGTCTTGGAAGCATTCTGGAGTTTGACAGCCCACTGTCATATGAAGGATCATTCTTCCAGTCTGGGATATCTGTTTCCACAGGTTCGCTAAGGCTCTCGATGCCTGGAAATGATACCACCAGCGGTTCGAAGCGGTGGGAACGTATCATCTCAGATGATTTTACTTTGATCATCAAGGGTGTTCTTAAGTATACCCTCCCGCTAAGTCAGAGGGTAAGGAGCGCGTCTATCGACGGCAAGACGACGGTAAAGCCCAACTCAGCGAATAATCCGACCTTGCCAAGCAACGGGACAGAGGTCGGGATTGTTTAACCACGCATCATACGGCAGGGGTAGCCCAGTACCTCATTTCATTTGTGTCTTTCTGTGTCCTGTATAACGAGCGAGCATGGATGGCATTTCGGGAGCTCACGGCGTTGGATTCGAACCCCACACTTCATCGGATGCGACGGGAAAGCGGAGCGAACATTTGGGTTACCGGTCACGCGAGCACACGGCTACTTACATTTATCTGCTTTCTATCATCATTACGTTGACATTTATGTTTCGAAAAGGGAACGATTCCTTGCAAATTCGGTAGACGGGGAATGTTTTGTTTGCCTACAAAACTGCGACTACTTAAATGGACACACACACGCACACACACACACACACACAGACATACAGACAAAACAAATGCATATATCAGTGGTGGAATACCGGGCAACTTGGTCTTCGTCGCTAGTCTTTGTTTGTTAACCCTTCTCCTCTCCCATTAGCTAATACGGAGCATGTGGTGCGGAAAAGCATTGTTCTTATTTCTTCCGTTTTCTGCATTGATGAGGTACGGACGGCATTTAGATGGATGGGGCCTCGGTTGGCAACTTCTTCCCTTGCTCCCGACCGCGGGCCCCGTCTTCCCCCTCTTTCCTCGGTCCTCCTACCAGATAGATACCCAGAGGTTTTGGGGTGCTGATACTATGTGTACTTGTAACGGATGACTTAACTGATGAGCCCCAAAAAGAAAAATAAAGGATGAAAAATTTACCACACTGACGCGCGAAGTAGGTAGCTTAGTCCTGCTGCTTCTGGTGCCGCGTACACGTTCGCGACAATGAAAGATGATGGGTGATTAAGTAGACAAGAAAGTTGTTTAGCATTACTGCTGAGGTGTAGGAAGGGGTACAGAGAGAAGGGAATGAACGCATATGTCAACGCTTTGGGCACTGATCAGTAGTCGCTGACTACGTGGCAGTCTGAGATATGCTCCCCTGTGCTCTCGTACAACTGGGTGAATTGTTGGAATGATATTGAGGCGGCTTGCTTGTCTGAGTTGGCAATGTCCTGCCTATGTAGCTTCCTTGTTAAGCGCTCCTATATCGCGCCGCTCTCACTCGTAGTACTTCGATTAATTCATCGGGCATTACTCGGTTCGGGTGGCCGGTAGGCGAACCATAGGCGACCAGACAACCAACATGCTGGCGACTTACTCCGCTAAACTGGGCGGTTGTGATCATTCTTAGCAGGCTAGCAACCCAGTGCTGTTCTCCGATGAAGCATAATAGATCGAGTCCATTTCTTAGGCATCACCAGAAATGTCAAAGGCGGGATAACTTCCCTATTCGTGCGCCCTCGTTCCAGAGACCTAAATAGGGGCCATTGCCACATCCATATCCTGCCAAGTGCTTTACACATCAACCACCCTCCCCCCAACCCCCCCAAACCCCCCCAAAAAATACCAAAACCCAACCACCACTAGATGAATTCGTAGCCCTTCACAACATTTACCGGGTGTTGCGGGGTGACCGCCTAAGGCTGCCATCTTACGCATGTAGCCCCGCCCTACCACTTACCTCTCTCTTAAAAGCTTCTCTCTCTATCATCATCGCACATTCTTTCCCTGTGCAGGTATCCCTGCATAAAGGTAGCCCGCGCCCAATCAAGGGGGTCGCGGAATCTGCCTCTGGACATAAGTGGGCTCCGGATGGTCCATCTAGAAAGTGGAGACTACGGTAGCGAAAAACGGGTTGAAAAAAAAATGAGCCAAAAACATACAACACCAGGGATTCGCTGGTCGTCACCGACCCAACTACTAATCTGGCCCTACGCGGCTTATCTAGGGGAGAGCGGACGGGATCCCGAGTTTTCCACGTGGTATGGTCGTATGTACTGGACATTTTCGTTATTGACCTTGATATACGCAGTACGTGGATCGGTCAGTGCCCGCCTCCTATTTTCAGGGAGCCCAGGCTTATGCATTATTTGTCACTTTACTCTAACGCCAAGATACATCGCACAGCGCTTACGAGTAAATATAACATGGGATATCAATCGTGTATACGTCCGTATTTGTGACCGCTTTGCGGAGCAGTAATGGTACATCCGCAGTTTGTTGGTCATCCCCAACTCCACCTCTTAACCCGCACGCAGGCTCACTCATGAAAGGGAGCGACGCAGCATGCGGATTGGGGTTGGCGATAGGGAAGAGGAGAGTCGCAGCCGCGGAACCTGCAGCATGTTACGTGTTTTGGGCCAACTGCTTGACTCTTGAGCTATATAACTTTTTCTCGTTTCTATGATGGCATTTATTGCACTGGTATAATTGCAAACGCTCGTTGACCTACTCAGCCTGTTTTGATTTCATAATCCCTACAATCTCGTTTCCATGTAAGATATTATGATATATTGCGGTAAAGGGGGAACACTTGACTACCCTCTCGAATTCATTCTCTGCTGCGCTCTCTGCGAGTTTCTTAGATCCATGCTTTCTCCCTTCAGGCGCTGACCGTAACAGTCGAGCAACCGCTGACCGCCCAGATATATCCTGTCGCTGCCATTGATATAAACCGAGCGAAATGTCCTTACTCGATCGAGTCCGAATGATCACCAATGGTCAGTATACGTTCAAAATCGCTGAGCTGCATAGGAGATGCGGTCAGTAGTTGTCCGCTCGGCTCCGTGGAATGTAGACTGTAGAACAATGCTTGCTTAGCCATTTTACGTATTGAAAAGGGCCCATTGTCCGGATAAGCCCTTATGAACTCCGTGTTAACGATACAAGCTTCTATAAGAAGTTATACCGCCACGATGGGCGCTGGAACAAGTACTGATGGTCTTACAGAGCCTTCTCGGCCCTTGATTCGAAAATCTGTATATCTGACCACGACGTCCACAAGCAGCGGCGTGCTGCAACAGCTTCATTCTTCCCCAAGGCAAACGTGACCAGAAGGCGGGGCATCATCCACAGTATGGCCGATAAATTCTGCAGCTGTATTGACCCGATGCGACGAAATTTTTCCTATCTTTTTTAAAGGTGAGTGGAGGTACTGGATGAGCTCTCGCTTTGTTCCCTATCCAGTCCTCTGACTAACACGACAGGACTGTGAGGAAAACCACTAGAGCAGCCATAGTAGCCTACGCAGCGAAGGATCGCGAAGCTAAGAGTTTGAGAGCCATCATGGACGACATCTTGAAGTCGAGCCTCCCTCCGGACGAGAACGCATTTAGCCGCATCAGCGACGAGGCCGGCACCATCACAGGGGCGGCTTCCAAAACGACAGCACCGATCCACCCTCTCTAACAGCTGTCCTGACGGAGGGCCTGCGGCTCAGTCCCGGCGTGGCAAGGCGTCTAGCGCGCATCACACCTGAACGGGACCTCATCTACGGCAAGTGGCGAATCCCGGCCGGCGCGCCTGTAGGCATGACCGCGCTGCTCATGCACAAGGGCGGGAACCTGTATCCGGACCTGGAGGAGTTTAACCCTGAAAGATGGATGGACGTGGAGGAGCGCAGATAGGCCGATAAGACATTCGCCCCCTTTTCGCGTGGGACGCGCAGATGTCTCGACATGCAGTACGTCTCCTGCGTCCACCCCCAGTCACGCTTTCACTGACGGAATCTGACCGATAGCCTCGCTTGGGCGAAACTGTACATCGCCCCGGCGGCGCTTGTGCGGCGGTTCGACTTCCAGCTCCACGAAGCGGGCCCAAAAGACGTTCTGTGTGTTAGCGATCAGTTCATCTGCGGAATGGAAGACACGAGTGGAATCAAGGCGCTCGCCCGGAAGGTTTATAGCTAGCCCTATAGGCTTGGAGAGGGGGACGGGCGTTAATGTTTATAATTTTGTACAGGAAATGGCGGCGCGTTGGGGAGATGGGCGTTGGTGGGGGGTCCACCTTACTCATATTAGTTCGTATGGTTTGTGCTCCTATATTGTACTCCTATATTGTACTCCTATATTGTATAATGGCTGGCTTCCTCGCAAAGGATGAACCCATCCCATTTTGAGGCTGATATGACCTTCTCGAGAGTCTGTGCCCAACGGCGACATTAGGAGTGTCTTTACCCTGAGTCATAAAGATCTCTGTCAGGGTGCTATGCCTCTCGTATGGTTGGCTGAGACCCTCTAAACCCATAAAATTAATCATGACTCCCGCCCGCCATCGAGTGGGCTCATACACGCCCTCCTCATCCCCATTAGCAAACCCACCACCACCACCGCGGCATAAACTAACTGGTACTAGTGCCATTCAGCCCCGCTCATGTCCCTCCTCCAGAAGATCTGGGAGGCCTGTAGGTGCTCCGCGACGCCGCGCTCCCCGCGAACCTGGACGGCATGACAGCCATGGTGCTCGACGCCTTCCCGCCCGCGCCCGTCAGGCGCTACGTCTACCAGTTCCGCGACCGGCACCCCGTGTACCACCGGACGTGCACGCGGCGGCGCGTCGAGCGCGAGGGTCGCGCGCACGAGCCACAAGGCGGTTATCAAGGTCGTCGCGGACCCGAACCCGGACGCGGGGCGCGGTGCGAGGGACGGAGGCCGCGTCGTCCCGTTTCGATGGCAATGGCTTCAACCGCTCGGTGAATCGGGATATACAAGCGATGCGCGCCCTCGACCCGCAGCAGAGATTCGACGCCGCGAGGAAGACGTACATCGACGACGTGCACGACCATCATGTGTACTTGAACTGCTCGCCACGCACCCCGACTAGGGCGACGGCGGGTTCGGGGCCGCGAACTGCAGCTGGGGAACGGAGCAGGCGGCGCGGAGCGCCAAGAACGCAACCCTGGTGGCCTTTGAGGCCGGGGTTCCCCTGTACCGGCCGCTGGTCTTCGAGGCTGTCAAGAACATGACGATTGAGATGCTCGATGGGCTCGGGCCGGTTTGGTATGGGGTATGGCCCTTTGGCTAATTAATAAGAATGGGCACCGATGTGATGGATTGATGGAATGGGTTTCGTTTAGAGATTTATAATGTGGGAATAGTATAGGTTACAACCAGGGGCACGAACGTATGTTCATTCAGCTTGTACTCGCTGCTATATTGTCGCAGAATAGGGGTTACTTGCTTAGTCATCAAACCCCTGGGAACTGTAGGCACCCCGCAACAACGTTGTTCCGGGGCTCCCACGTTATATATATAGAGCTTTCTAGCCACCGCTCTCTAGTGCACAGATTATCCATGACAATTTACGCTTTTCACACTCTATGCAACCTTTCCTCGCGATTAGCCTAACTGTGACATATATTTAGCACGAGTGTTGTGATACTCGTTTGCTTCATACACATAATTACCTAACCTGGAAAACTTGGCTAAGGACAAGTTTCTGGATAGCTTTTTCTTCTGTTCCCCGGCTATTTAAAGTTTACTTAAGTTGCGCTCAGTAGGAGTAAACGAATAAGAGAAATTGGCATTTACTGTTATGGTAGTAATGCGCTGTTATTGTAGTATTGTGTACTTGCTATAGCATTGAATAACACTTCCATATCTGAGTGAGCCCCGTGTTTTCTACCTCACCTTACTATATCAGGTACTATTATACCAAGAAGTGAGAAAGAGTGATTTGGGATTAACTTGCTAACTTCGCGGTAGCACTACGGACTGTAAAGTTATAATCGGAGGCAGGAACCCTGACGTCCACACCGAAGTTCTCTGCCGCTATTCATATTTCTTCAAGCGTACCCTTCAAGGCGCCTACAAGGTACCAAGAGGCTCCGGACGAAATCGCGTCTTAAGTACGCGATTTGAATGCTAACAACTGGTCGCCAGGAGGCGCATGAAAAATGAGAATTGAGATACCTGAACTGAGCGATCGAATTGGAGAGGTCATTCATTATTGATTTCGTATATGACAGCTGTGAGTGCTGCGCGCGACCAGTTACATGCATGGTAATACTAACTGTTGGCGTAATTCAAGGCAATATGCGCTTTCTACCACGTTCAGAGGCGAGATCAACTTCCACGGAGAGGTTTCGCTCCGTATGGTTGCCGAGATATTTCAAGCGGCTGACTATTTGGACATGCCTATCCTACTGGATGCAGCTGGACGTATTATTATCGAAGAAGCGGAGATACTGACGAAGTCCTTACCGCTCGCCCTCTTCCATATGCCGGAGAACGAGAAAGCAGAGTTCGACCGAAGATACGCAACTCTGATGATGACAGCGGGAGGCCTCTCGGAGGTTGGTACCCGCTCCAGCCTAGCACTTCAACCCTGGACCGCATGGTTGATTAAGATGGGGCTTCCTGTCTTTCATTGTTATCCTGCCTCAAAACTAGCACTATACCATCTGCTCGTTTTAGACCCTGCGCTAGAACAATTGGTTTACCAGTGGTAGTCGCGGTGGTAGTACGAAACAGGACTTTCTTTCACCTAATAAACCTAGGTAGCAGAGGATGTCGAAGCGTGTTACGCAATATGGCCATGTATCAGACTTCTGACAGGCAGAGACCGGCACCATACGACCTTTGCTAATACAATACACAGGGGTATTTTCTGTTAGTTGCCTCCACAGGCCTAGTTGTTGCTATAAGTGGTTAAAAAGTAGAGTCCCAAAGAGTCTGTATGGGATATGCATGAGCCACTGTCTTCCAGATCGACTTTACAGTAGTAGCTTACGAGAGGACGAAGCATACGAAACTGCTAGATTAATTATATCTATTTCCATGTGTTGTATGGCAACTTACGTCGACGTACAAGTGGATCGGATGGAGGCAACTAACAGAAAATACCCCTGCGTATTGTAAGTTGTGCTGGGCTTTGTAATTGCCCACCTACGTGTACCCGAGCATCTCCTTCAACAGCTCTGGCTTCTCATCTGCCAGATCATTCACCTCCCCCGGATCTTGGCGGATGTTGAACGGCTCCCGCTTTTGGGGCCCTTTCGGGTGCTGGAACCAAGGTAATCTTCCAGTTTCTACGCCGAATGGCGCCAGGACCAGTGATTTCGAAACCCACGACATAGTCTTGGCCGCGGATGCTAGGAGCGGATCTATTCGTGGAAACTGACTCGGTTGAGTTAATCAACGAGAGGAATTGGGTCCAGCTGCGGCCACGCAAGGGGGGAATTTCTCGACCCTTTTTGAGCGGGATAGTTTAATCCCGCCAATTCTAAGAATGTAGAAACAGTATGCATGACGGAGCAAAAAGCGTCAGTGATGGTTCCCACTTTCGGAGGCATCTGTGGGGGCAAAATGCTGGCGGAGGGCTCGACGATGCGTGGTACCCTGCAACCCCATTCCCTAGAGTGTATCTTGTACAACTTCGAAGGTGCTGTAGCAGCCTGGGTCCATCTACCACCGTACCACACGAAGCTATCACCCCTGCCGATAGTCTCAAGGCTGTTGTTGTAGTACTTGTCGACATGGGCCATGATGCTCCCTCCAACTAGCGGCGTTGCCTCCTAACTTGCACCTTCGGCGCCGTTGTCGCTCATGAACAAGATGAACGTGCTGTCGTAGGCGCCCCTCTCCTTCAACTAATCGGCAACTCGTCCTATATTATAGTCCATGCAGTCTGCCATGCCGGCGTAAACCTCCATGGCACGAGTCAAGGCCTGGCGGACCTGTTCGAGGAGAGCGCTCCACTCATCGGGCTTACCATCAGTGGTCACGACCGGATGCGGTGTAACCCCTTGGTCGACCATGCCCAATTCCTTTAGCTTCTCTAAACGCCTGGCCCGAAGTGCTTCGGGCCCGTCATCGTAGAACCCCTTGTACTTATCACAGACCTCTTTCGGGGCGTGGAGCGGCCAGTGTAGCATGCTAAAGGGGAGGTAGGCAAAGAAAGGTTGTTTCTTCCACTCGTCGGTCCGCTTCTTCTAGGTAGTCCAATAGCTTATCAGCGTATGCGTCACTGCTATAAAGCCCCTCTGGAAGCTTGCCGAGGATTCCGTCATCCTCGACATGTAGCGCCCTCGTCGCCGCCTCGAAGAATTTTCCAGGCTCGGTGGTTGGATCCTCGTATTGCGGCTCGTAAGCGTAGTGGTTGGCGCAACTGGGCAGGAGAGCGAAGGACTTTTGAAGCCGCGGCGGATAGGGCGGTGCTCGGCCTTGGTGCCGAGATACCACTTGCCGGCCATGCACGTAAAGTAACCCCCATCGGAGAGGAGCTCCGGGAGGGCTACTACGTGCTGGTCAAGATATCCATCGTGGTCCGGCTTTCCGGCATGATCGGGCCAGGCACGGGTGATCCCCTGCAACTGATCGAGCCCGGCGATGTGGTGATCAGTCCCTTACGAGCCATTAATAGGTTGAATAAAGCAAGTACCCCACGAAATGTCTTACTAGTCATCAACATGGATCTCATCGGGGAGCACGCTGCTGCGACGTAGTAGTTGGTATACCGGATAGCATTGCACTGGGTAGCCGGGACATCGAGATTGGGCGTCTGGATTTCGGAGCCAAAGCAACCGCAATCGCTAAAGCCTGGGTCATCCGCGACTATCACAAGGAAGTTTAGACGTGTCCCCGCCATGATGTGCTTCGGCAGTTGGTCGTGTGTCGGTGTTTCAGGGGGCTAACGAAGTTCGGCTCCAGAGAAGGTAACAAGCATAATCCGGTAATCAGGGCAAAATCACCCTCTTCAGGTCTGAGGCTGATCAGGGGTTTTTCTGTTTAACGGAAACGATACCTCCTCTGCGTCTAAATGTTCATGAACGAGGTCACGAGAAACAGCCAACAGGGAGATCCAAACCGCGAGTCAAGGTGGACCCTAGTAAATTGTTGACGCCTGTGATCTGGACGCAGAAGTGGGAAGACGGACAGATAAATCGACAAGACTTACGTTAGCTGACATGCCTCTTAGGTGTACTACTTCCACTCCCATAGTGGAGCCTTTCTAGGCGCATTACAAGGCGACTTCGGAATGTAGTTCGGTGCCAGGCATCGCCAGCACCCACCCAAGGAGGCGAGTTTAGAGGCTCGGAACTCGGGGGCGAGGTCCGTAACAACATGAATCTGCGAATTCCGAACCAAGGGCAGGAACCCCACAAGTAACTAAGTACCAACCGCATTCCGTCTATCCAAGCTAGGTTCTGTGGAGACCGAAGTCTCCAGCGCCAGGACCGCGTCGCTGCAACTCGCTTCGCTTCGCTTAAGGATGACGACCGGGGTCAAGACCTATTGAGAACACGGATAAGTACTGTAGGGCACCCGGGAAATACCCTGCTTCGCCTGGGGAGGCCGGGAGGTCCAAATCCAACATAGAGATTCTAAGAGCACTATAGTCGAGTTGAGAAGACGCAACTGAAGCAAGGCAAGTTAGGAGTTAGCCCGAGATCTCATCTAAGTGTACATATAAGCACACTAAGCACCCTACGCAGTCTAGCCATGTCAGCTAGCTCCCTACGCCATCTAGGTGAACAATACTGCCAACCGAAGATTTCGGGCACAGGCTGTCGCTTTCGTCTGCGATGATTCCCACTATGCGTTCGAGTGCTGCGGCCGCGTGGGGTAGCCTCGCTGTTGCCAGTGCCTTCGACTACCCCATCTTTGTCTCTTCTCTCAGTGAGATGCCTATTAGTGCATCAGGGGATTCTTCCTCATGGCTTTGCCTCTTTCTCGTTCCCGGCTCATTGGTTCGCTGACTTCTTCCGTTTGTCTCTCTCACTCATCAAAGTACGGGCCGAACACTGACCGACTCCTTCAAAGGCAACTCTACCCATCCCAACCTATTCGGGGTATCTTTGACCTCCTTTACTCTAAAACAGGGGTCATCCCTTTATACGAGTCGGTTTCACTTTAACGTGAGCTCGCGCCTCTAACCCCGCAATAGCGATATAAATTGCTTGCTACAGTGATAGAGTATGGTACAATACTTCGGGGACGCCACCCAAAGCTTATGGCATATCTGACATGGTAATGGTCGGCCCCTCCTTCTTCGAGGGGTTCCTCAACTTCCCCGGCACCCACTGGTCATGGCAGGTCAACATGGGAAACATGTTCGACAAGGAAGGCGGCCTCGAAAACGCCCTCGAAAACGCCCTCGAAGTGGTCCAGATCGTCGTGGGCATGGTTCAAGATCGGCTCGAGAGCTTTGAGCTTGGCAATGAGCCTGAGCTGATGGCGAGATTGTTTGACCACGGGCCGAGCGACTGCACCGTAGAGGATTACGTAAAGGAATGGAAGATGATTGCAAGCGACGTCAAGATGTGTCTTGAAAAATAACAAGTATGGACTAGACAAGACTCGATTCTTCCAAGCCCTGACGTTTACGGGTGGTAACAATTCGGAGTGGAACATATTAGTGAATCTAACACGGGCAACCGGGAGCAGTGCTGATGAACCTGTCGTGGGGACGCATTCCGCCTTAGAATAAACGACGGTGGTCGCGCCGGGTCCGTCACTTATCACCAGTACGTTGCCAGAAACCAGGTATGGGTCCGCCTAAGTACAAAATTCCTGCATGAACCACGCAGCCAATGCAGCAGACGTCTCCCAGTACGCAGAGGCGATCGATTTCGCCCACTCATGGCAACCATCTCTGCCATTCGTGCTTGAAGAGACAAACAGCAACTCGTGGAACCTCAATATACCGCAGATCGCAGGCGTGTTTGGCTCGGCACTCTGGCTGATCGACCATTTGCTACTAGGAATGGCCGCAAACATGACGCGCTATAACCTCATACAGGGCACAACCTTTGGTTATACCGGCCGGGTACCAGTTCCCCTCGAAGGCCGGGACCCCTGCGTGCGCTCGCCGCTTCACGGTCAGATTTTCGTCGCCGATGTTCTTGGGCACCACCCCCGAGGTGCAGGTCTACGAGATACCCGACTTGCCGTGGAATGTATCCGCCTATTGTATCTACGAGTCTGGCGCTTTGTCGAAGTACGTTGTCGTGAACTACGACGAGTGGAATGCGACGACACCGTATGAGTGGCCGATGCAGGAGGTGGCACGCGTAGTTCCGAGCTGGGTTGATCATGTTATGGTCAAGAGACTGACAGCGGACGGGGCCAGTGCTGATGAAGGATTTCAATGGGCTGGCCAAAGCTGGAACTATACGGGATGGAAGACTTGTTCAGAGCGGCAGAGAAATGTTAGAGCGCGTGCATGCTTCGAACGGCATGATAGAATTGAACTTGCCGAGTACTGAGGCCATGTTCGTCTCATTGGCGGGGCGCGGGCCTGCTTCATGCAAACCTTCTGTATAAGCCGAACCCGTCGAGGTTCTACCAAGATATCCGTGCAAGGGTTTTAATCGTGTATTATAGCTTAGCAAGCTAATTCGCCCATAGCAATCGTTATTAATAGGTTCTAGCTCTTCTTAAACACCTTAGGAACCATTATATGTCCAATTCGAGCCCCCTAAAGAACCCTGTTCCGTTTTATGCATAGTCCCCAAGCGCTAAAGGCTAGTTGCTTAGTATACAATCCAATGTGTCTTCTACCTCTCTTTCTACGCCATTATTCCGCGAGCGAGCTAGTTACCCGAGGCAGCTGCTCGCTCTCACAGTTCCGAGACCCGAACATTATGGGTACCCCCTTCAGTGCTCTGATCTGCGGGTCATAATTAATTCGAGCCAGCATCAACCGTTTCTCTGCGAACCTATTCTGTTTTCGGCGGCCATTTCACTCTCCGTTCCGCACGGACGTATAGGTTGTTCGGGCGAATCAACTGGAACATCGGATCGTACTCAACCGGACCATCTTTGGCCAGGGTAAATCGATATCGGTAGACCAGCTTTGGCAAGAAAGTCTTAACTTCCATCAAGGCGAAGTTGAATCCAATGCACATCCGCGGACCCGTAGCGAAGGGTATATATGAGCCATTAGGACGGGTCTTTACCTTTTCGGAGTCCCACCTATCAGGGTCGAACCGTGCTGGATTGTCCCACAGCTCTGTGTTGTTGTGGATATGGTGTATTGCGGGGATGACGACTGAATCCTTCGGAAGTTTGTAGCCGCCGGGAAGAATCATGTCCACCTTTGAGGTCCGCGCTGGCTGATAAGATGGATTGTGTTTGCGCTGAGTCTCTTTGACGTACTTGTCCAAGAACGTCAGCTTATTGATGAGGTCCGCGTCAATTTTGGTATCCTCGTCGAATCCGTTGTCAACGAGCTCCTGAAGGAGTCTTTCCTGCATGCCCGGATATACGACGAGACCGTATATGAGCCAAGACAACAAACTGGATGTTGTTGTAAAGCCGGCGCCGGTAGCAACGACTAATGGTTCCATGATTCTGTCTCGGGGCAGCTTGTTGCCTTTGTTGTCAGTAGCCCGGATGCAATAATCTAGATGATAGTCAGAATATCCGCTTCGAAACAAGAGCCCGAAGTCTCTCACTCACCGACCATGTTCTCAGCTGTCAGGGCCGCCTCCTGAAGGTCGAGGTTCACTACACCCTTCGATGCCCTCTCTATCGATTCGTTGACCATATCTGCGATGCGCCACCTGGTGTCTCTAAGTCGCTTCGGGTCACCGAACGGGAGCATGGCGTACCAACTTCCCATCGAGGTCACCTTCTTGTTGAGAGATAATGACTCCGCTATCCTCATGACCCTGTAACATTAGGATTCAGTAACTGCTTCTTCTCCCCACTAGGCGAGGAATCGGGGATTATAATGCATATTCCGGGGCGTGTTGACTCCCGGACGACCTTGTTAGGAAGCCTATGTTCGCAAGCTAGGAAATAAGGAGTAGGAAATAACCACGCGTGTGTTGCTTACATTTCGTGAGGTGGCGCGTCCACGGAGGTGAAGTGCTTAAAGTCCATCCCCAACACCAATTTCCCCACCGCCTGGGAACCCAACTTCAGCATGTAGGGGTAGACATTCCAGGCTTCGTCCCGCTCGTCAAGTTCGTCGAAGACCTTGAAAGAATCTTCGACAGTCATCTGCATGGTCGGAGCATAGTGCCTAACAGCCTTTGGCCCGAATGCTGGCGGAAGGAATTTGTGGGCTGTCTTCCATTCTTCAGTATCTGTATCGCCTAAGAAGACGCCTGCTTCTTTGTTTCTGATAGGATAAAGCGGGTGGCCTTCGATTAATTTCTTGGTGAAGAAATCACTCTCTGCAAAGACGATATTGGATAGCGTGGGATCATTCGTATGATACACTACGCTGCCCATGTTGGTGGTCTTGAAAAGAGGACCGTACTTCTCGAAGAGACGCTGATGGTTTCCGAGATGATCCGGATAGACTTCAAAGTAGTTGCCAATGTATGGCAGCCCCTGCGGACCGGGCACCTCACGAACCGCCTTGCCATCTATCGTGATACCCACCGCGTCGTCTGAGGAGATGATATCGGATACAGTTGTCAAGCATGCATCCTGAGAGACGAAGCCAATCCCTAACCCAATGTTAGAGATGAATCAGGGATTAGTGCAAACTGGTAGACCGACCTTTGGAATCAACAATGGCAAAATGTGAGGCAACCAGATGCCGCAGGCTCTCTTCATCAATGTGGGGTGGTACATCGATCTCCTTTGCGAGCGAAGGGCTTTCGCCGAGAAGATAGAATTTCTGTGAAGACATTATAACCGGTGAGATTAGTTACAAGAGGACTCTAGTAATCTTGAGCTGTCTTGACAGAGCTGGAAACCATTTTGTATTAATTGCCCGC
This sequence comes from Monosporascus sp. MG133, assembly GCA_004155925.1. Classification (NCBI taxonomy): domain Eukaryota; kingdom Fungi; phylum Ascomycota; class Sordariomycetes; order Xylariales; genus Monosporascus; species Monosporascus sp. MG133. The sequence goes on along the minus strand of QJNX01000042.1, from coordinate 55,982 downwards.
TTCAATGGCATCCAATAGGCCCTTTGCCCCCCAGCAAAGAAATTAACGGACCTTCTTACGTGATTACCTATACCCAGGCCTACCGAGGCAACTTGTGACATCAATGTGTATGCCTAGGAACTCGCGCTTCGGCGTACTGAAGGTGGAGATTACGGTACGCAAGTTTTCTGGAAAGGTTCCTGAGTTGCCTTAACCAATTAGAGACTGCGGAATTCAAAGTCGCCTCGGCATATTCCTGTTGTCGACAGGGGTAGACGCTGCTTAGCCTCGTTACGGTCGCTCGTCCTCCCGAGACAGTGGATAACAGGCGACGCTAAGCAGGGTAATCGACCCAGGGTTTAGCTCACAGAAAAGCTTATCATTCAAGCCACGGCATACGTATATGACGTCTACAGCTTCAGCTATCTACCAGGATGCGCCAGGTTGGATTGCGATTCCACTTTTCACGAGCACCGATCTTTCTGTATTGATCCACCCACGAAGCGCTATTCCCAAATCACAGAGATACCTCGCTTTAGTCGTAGAGATGGCAAACGAATGTTTATCGGACCCAAGCACATGGAAGTGGGCCTGGACCCTGCTACTAACGGAGACTAATATCTGCCGCCATTAGCTTGTGAGTAATTGTGGCATCACTTTAACCCACATAAAAATCTGCGAAAGCTGCGAGCCTCGGTTTCGACCAAATTGGGAATGCTTACATCACCCTCGTTCCTAGTCCGACCATTTTGAAGGCGAGGCAGTTTTGAGAATGCCTGTCTACGACGTAGGGGCTTGAGGCTCAAACCCCTTTAAAGCTGGAAGTGCCTCTCTGTTAAGTACGAGTCCGTTTCATTCTTATCTTCAATACATTACTAGGAGTGAAAGCGTTGATCAAAGAACCCCAAACGAACCAAGATGTCATCAGAAGGTCCCGAATTCACGGCTAATGACGTCGCTGCTCATAGAACAGCTACAGATGCATGGATGGTGATTCATGGCGAAGGTAAAGACTTGCGAACTACAAAACGGAGCGGAAGATGCTAACGACCGGGGTCAAGTGTATGACGTCTCAAAATACATCAATGATCATCCGGGCGGCGCTGAAGTTCTGGTCGAAGCCGCCGGCGCAGATGGCTCAGAGGCATTTGATAATGCCGGCCATTCAGAAGATGCCTTTGAGTTGATGGCGGAATATCGCATCGGGAAGCTTAAAGGATCCGGCAAGAAGTCAGGGCCCAAGCCTGTTCGCTTAGTTACCGAAGTCGTGCCGCGATACGGGGAGAACAATACAAGCCGGAGAGCAGCACCAAAATCTATCGGCGTCGCAGCCGCAACATTCGGAGCCGTGGGACTTTATTGCGCATCCGGCCTGGAGCTTGCCAGGAGACTACCAACGCTCCCCAGGGGCCTCATTCCTGAAATCCCCTCGCTCAATATTGGGAGGTCCAGAGGTCAAGGATTGGGCTTTCTCGAAGGATTTCTCGCAGCCTCTGTACTTGTTGGTATCACTAGCGGCATAATATCTCAGAAGCTCATGAAGCTTATACATACCCACTCAACCTTCATGAGTTATCCCCCTCACGTTCGACTGCCGAAGAAGGCGAAGCAGGACCTCTTGCATCAGGGTGGCTGGCTCGACCCATCGACGTACCAGAGCTTACCCTTGGCGAAAAAAGAGCTTATCGCACCGAACACTTACCGCTTTGTGTTCCATCTTCCCACCCCAAGCGCTGTCCTGGGCCTACCGACCGGCCAGCACGTCGCGATTGCCGCGGTCGTGGACTCGCAGACCGTAACGAGGTCATATACGCCCGTCTCGAATAATGCAGACCTCGGGGTACTGGAGCTAGTCATCAAATGCTACCCGAACGGCCTCCTGACGGGTCGCTATCTCGCGAACCTGCAGGTAGGCGACGAGGTACAGTTCCGCGGCCCGAAGGGAGGAATGCGGTACAGGCGGGGTATGTGCAAAAAGATCGGCATGCTCGCCGGAGGCTCCGGCATCACGCCGATGTACCAGCTCATCCGCGCGATCTGCGAGGACGACCGGGACACCACCGAGGTCAGCCTCATCTACGCGAACAGGACTGAGGAAGATATCCTGCTGCGGACGGAACTGGAGGCCTTCGCGAGACGGTACCCGAAGAACTTCAAGCTCTATTATCTGCTCGACCAGCCCCCGGCTGAGTGGGCTTACGGGCGCGGGTACGTGACGAAGGAACTCATGGCGGAGCGATTTCCTAGCCCCAGCCCGGAGTCGAAAATCATGATATGCGGGCCGCCGGGGATGGTAAACGCCTCGAAGAAGGCCTTGGTCCAGCTGGGCTTCGAGCAGCCCAAGGCTATCTCCAAGATGGGCGATCAGGTTTTCTGTTTCTAAGCATGGAGTGAGGACTGCCGACTGGAAACCTTCTATGTTTATATGTTTATATGTGTATCTAATACCCAGTTTCGTGGTTCTGCCTATTGGGACATTCAAAGCGTGTGGCCAAAGCCTAGTAACGGAGCGATTCGATTGGCTTTAATAAACTCACTACGAAGACATGACCGTGTACCGACGATAACACCACTGACTTCCATATCACAAGACGAACCAAACTATGTTACGATTCGTATTGAACAATTTACAAGAAACATTCGTCCAGCTCCGATATATGAGTAAACAATCACGCAAGTCCAACGAGGAACGAACAAAATTATTGTAGGAATTTGACGACAAAAGGTGAGGCTACCTTGGAGGAAGTGAGGAGACTTGTACCAGCAAAAGTGTATGGAGGAAGGCTCAGTAAAGAATAGGGGAAATCTTAAGGCGTGTTAATGCATGCTATATCAAAATTATAGACTTTCTGCAACAGCCTGGGAGATGTTGGGCTATATATATATGCGTGAATACCTTATGATTAAGCAGATCATTCACTTATTAATCCATTATATCCATTATCAATCAAGGGATGAATAATGGACACGTTTGGAAAGGGGTTTCATAAGGGTTTGATTTTCCGGAATCTCCGAATTCCGACAATTATCAAGAACATCGCCGACTTGACGGCACTCGCCCGCATACTCGGGTTGCAAGCTGCAGAAGGGCCGCCTCAGCTGGGTCGGTAGATGAGGCGGCATTATCGAGTGTTGGCGGGTCTATGCTCAATCCCTCAGGACGACATTTCGTTTTGGTATCCCCGCATCCTCGCGTCCATTCGCTCTACCGCTCCAGTATTATCTACGCTAACACGAATGTCATATACGAACGAGCACCTAGGAGCATATACCTTATGGCTGGCCGGTTGCCCCTAAATGACAAGCACCGGGCATCACCAGCGAGTCTAATACTCCTGGGTCGAGTTATTTGTCCTCTATTAATTGGCGTAGAGCCTTGAGTAATCCATGTCCGATACCGCCGGCCACAGTTACGCCGCGGCGGCGCCAACGTGTATCCACCTACCCAGAATTCAACCGTAGATACAAATGCATGGGTAACCACGAAAGCCGGCCAAAGATTCCATGCCACAAGCTCCTGTGAGGACCAGACTACAGCAATCATTGGCAATCTCACCCCAGGGGTACCCGACATCACCATCGCCTCACTTCACCTCTTCCCCGCTACTGCCCTCAAACGCACATATCTCTCCAGCAGCTAGGGGTGCCACAAGTAAAAAATCAGCGGAGACATTACGCCATAAGTTGCCAGAGTCTCGGTCCCTCGAAAGTACCAGCACGGGACGGGATGATTCAGATGGACAGTCTTCCGTGACAATCTGGACCACGGAAATCAAGTCTCAACCGTTAGAATTTTTGGCTCGGGTCGACGTTTCTACGTTCCCCAGGTGCAAGACTTGCTTCCCAACAAGGCGCAGGTGTGACGGTGACAGGCCTTGCTACTCTTGCTGGCTTACCAAGTCACGATGCGAAGACATTACAATGGAAGCTCCGAGAGTCTCCCCAAACTTTGCAACGTACCTTCTGCAAGGAAAGGCGGCAAAGAAGCCAAAAGAGTCAGAGGAGTTAACCACCCACCTATTCTCTTTCCTGAGGTGCGACTTCTGCTTTTGGAGGGGCTATAAATGCTGTGGTAATCGTCCCTGTCGACGGTGCCTGGTCTCCAAAAGCATCTGCAGAGATGTGACCGAAGATTCTCTGAAGCGGTTCCCCGATAAGACGAGACACCTTCTTGAGCTCTGCTCAAGAGGTACTGCCAGTGACACGCCTTATCGCTTTTGCAATGGCCATGGAGGGATCTGCTATCGCAAAAGTCCAGACGAAAAATGTTATATGTGTCTGCGGCGTGGGCGACAATGCAAACCGGCCGCACATGATAAGACTAATCTTGCTATGGGGTTTTACAGACTACCTTAGTGACACACTGTGAAAGCTGCAAGAATGGATGCTGCTAGCACAGTTGCTACTAGTTATCGAGATTAATACTTGACCACCGGATGTAAAATTATCATGGCTCGAGGGTGCATACGATCAAATTGGCATTGGTATTATGGCTCGAAACTTAAGCGACACGTAAATCGGCACGGATACCCACTTTTACAGTCTTTTCAGTCCCCGGCTTAATCTCGGCTTAGCTATTCGTCGGCGTCCCTTAGCCCCCCAGCAAGCAGGTCTCGGATCTTTAGAGACAATTGATTTGACTGAACCATTATCGAATGTTCCAGACCTATAGTACTTACAAATGTAAGGCCCCACACTATGGCGGGACGCTATCAGGTCCCCAGCTAAAAGGTACTCGAAGCTGGAAGTACGGCATTACTGCTGGCACAATTATGACCTTTTATTCTGGTCAATCGAGTCCTTTATTTCTGGTCGGCCCTTAACTCTGGTCACTTGGAATCGAGCGCCTTACTACCAGTTCCAGGCTGTCTCTGGGGCTTGGCGAATATCGAGGGGCAAGTGCGTGATGCATCTGGGCGCACGCCGGGATGTGGACGCAACATACTGTCGTTTCGAATCAAAGTGTCGGGTCTCACTTAGCTTCTGAATCATACACTTTTTTTGCAACACAACCGTGAAATTTGAATATATCGGGCTTCAAAGCGATATATCTTAACAACTAAAGGGCTGTTAAAGTGCAGCTATATATCGTTATGTAGCTCTCGGCGAGGGCTACATTTTGATACCGGATAGACCTCTATAACTGCTGTATTCGAAAAGAAACAGGTCTTTGAATAAGACTTTTCTATATAAGTTATATATATTCTTTAATAACTTAACCAATATAATGGTCAGAAAGATGCATCCGATATGGTTATATAAATCTCGATAAAGGCTACATAATGATATACAGCTATGCTTTAATAGCCTTTTAGTTGTTAAGATATATTACTTTGAATTCCGAAATATTTAAAACTGATAACTTGGACGATTTCGAAGTTATTAGTTGTACGTAATAATAATTAAAAACGCCTTTACCAAAAATGGCTTAATGCGGCGTTGGCCGGAAGTAACCCCGCACTAAACCTATTTAATAAAAATTCCCCGCCGTTAGCTTAATAATCCTAACTATTTATTAAGCCTTTTTTGGTAAGCGCGTTTTTAATTGCTATTACGTACAACAAATAATTTCGAAGTCGTTTAAGTTATCAGTTTTAGATATTTCGAGTTTTAAGCAATATATTTTAATAACCAAAGGGCTTTTAATTTGCAGCGATATATTATTATATAGCCCTCGTCGAGAGCTATATAACCATACCGGATGCACCTTTATAACCGTTATCTTAATTAAGTTATTAAAGAACATATATAGCATAAATGGAAAAATCTTATTTAAAGACCTGTTTCTTTCCGAATACTATAGTTATAAAGTTACATCCGGTATCAAACTGTAGCCCTCGACGAGGGCTACATAATGATACATAGCTGTCGATTAGGAGCCTTCTGGCTGTTGTGTATATCGCTTTAAAGCGCATATTCGAAGTTGAACGTTGGGTTGAAAAAAGGTGTGTGATTCAGAAGCTAAGTGGAGACCCGACACTTTGATTCGAAACGACAGTAGTAGCCATCGCGCTACTAAGGTGCCGAAAAATGTGAGACCCCACACTATGGCGAAAGACTACCAGGTCTCATAGAATGGCACATGCGGAAAACATGCAATGGTGATACAAGGGTAGCTCACGCGCCGCTTTGTGAGGTCGTCGATTCCTAGCGCCCAATAATCTCTTGGGTGGACGTCCGCATGGCCACTGAGCGAGGCCTGCGGAACACGGGGATTTCTCTCCTAACGCTGCAACGAATCGAGGTGATGCGACTGATGGGACGACACATTTTGGATGCAACGGTATGACTAGCGATGCAACCTCGTATACCAAAACAGGAGCGGCAGGGCGGTATGTCCACACAGAAAACATTTGCACACGTAACACAGCGCGTATATAGCTGAAAGGTGCTGAGTATGCAGCACTGCCAAGCTGGTACGCTCCCGGAGGCACCCGCTTGCCTGATGTTTAAGGGGCCGAGCCGCGGATGCTCCTCGCGACTGAAGGGTATATCCACCCGAATATCGGTGCGCCACGTATTTCAGCTGGCCATGTGCTATAGCAGACCAAAAAAGGAAAGGCCGCCTTTTTGATCGGAGTTATATGTTCTGTTGCCAGACCATACCAAGCAGTTCTCATGCTATAGGACAAGCAATTAGCTTAATGTAATAACGCGACAGATTTCCCGGATACATTACCAATTTACGATAAGAAGGCTCCGGCGATGGTCGAACAGGATCAACCTAATCGCGGTGACTACAGAATTTTAGTCCAGCTGTGATAAGATATATAAATTTCCTGTAACTTGCGTATGTCCCACTTATGTCAAACCATAATTTCCTGATTTCCTGATGTGCTCGACTTGGCGAGATCGTGACGATTATACGCGAGCTATATATCATCAGTAATAAATTGTAACATTACGTAGGATCCTGGTTAGCAAGGTGAACAGAAGCTATATTATCTTTATTGGAAAATGATAAGGCCTAAAATATAATATGTATTATTAATAAGCTTACCCGGATACCGTACTAGTTACGTCCTTTAAAGTAACTATAAGGGTTAGAAGTTACCATAGAACTATGTATCTAGCTAATGGCCGTTAATACCGTTGGTACCATTAGTACGCTTTGTACCAGTGGCAAAGTAACATCCGTTCGCGAAAATGAGCTTGCTTATTTTGTCCGCGGCATCGGTGACGCCCGCGCGCTTGGCCGCAACCTGGCTCGGCGTTCTGCAGTAGCTTGGGGGGACGTACATTACGGGGTTGTTGGCGAAAGAAATTCCGCGGCCGCAGCAGCAAGCGTTATGGGCTCCACCGGCATCACGGGAAGTCGGGCGAGGGAGGTGAGTCATGCCGAACGTGTGCCAGAGCAGCACGTCCGTGTTGTGGACGGACTCGACCTAACTGGGCGTTATATGCAGCAAGAACTGGCTTATATAACCTAACTAGTGCCAGCTGAATCTGTATGCAATCATACGGTCCTTCTATCATTCCCTGAAATGGCTACGTTACATTACATTCGGTCAGTACTTCAATCCTTCAATCGGATAATCCTACCCTGTATAGTAACACTCCATTGCCAATATTAGAATACCTTTTTCGACTGAGGCTGGGATCAGTTGTGCACTTTCTTCCTTGCCCTTGACAGCTACGGAAAGAAGCAGGGACGGAGTCTACCACTCTATTCTGGCTAGCATTGGGAGGACCTCCTCAATGCAGTCTTTGCAACCCCAATCAAAAGACACAAGGTGACCGTTGCCCTTGCATCAGTTCGTCGAGTTGTACAGGATGAGCAATACTCGTGACCATGACGCAAGACGTTTCTTCGAAATCTATAAAAGCCTTGACTTTTCCATCTAATGTTCTCCCTCTGCACTCTGGCAACCTATATTCCACTCTCCCCCTGCACCACTACAACCATATCCAAGATGACTTTCTCTACACGACTTTTCTCGTATATGGGATGTCTTTCATATCTTGCTTCTCCTATTCTTGGGTTGGCTCTACACCCTGACTTGCAGTCGCTGAGTGCCCGTGCAGCCCCATACCAGACTAGAATCCTTGCTACAGGAACGACGTATGCAGAAGAAAACAATGGAGTATGGCAGTTGATCGAGTAAGTAGAATACAAAGTTCCTTGTCACACCCACGGATCTATCCATTCTTCAGTTGACCTTAGGGTGCTTCAAAAGTCATATATTGACCTTTTCCTTTCCACAGTGCAACTGGCGATGGTATTCCCGACCTTGCCTACATTAAAACAAGCAACACAGGAACCAATTCAGTAGAAGTGCACATCGCATCTTCATCTTCCAACTTCAAAACCCGCATTTTTGCAGCCGGAACCACATTTGCACCCGAAACCGACGGCACCTGGCTCCTGGTCCCCTCAAAATCCAGCACACTCCCCGATCTCGTCTTCATCAAGACCAGCAACACGCCATCAGGAAAAGTAGAGGTACACATCGCGTCCGGCGCTTCGAGCTACAAGACTCGGACGCTAGAAACTGCGACTGTGTTTTCGAATGAGAACAACGGTATTTGGAAGCTGTATGATTATGACGGTGATGGAGTTCTTGATCTTGTTTATATCAAGACCAGCAATACGGGCAGCAACACGGTAGAAGTCCACGTTGCTTCCGGAGCGTCTACTTACAGCCGGTTTATCCTCCATACAGGGACAACTTTTGCGCCAGAGAACAACGGATTCTGGTCCTTGGCTCCGTATTCATCGACCAGAGCCGCGGACTTAGTATATATCAAGGATGCCCAAACGGGAACTGGGAAGGTGGAGGTCCATGTTGCTTCCGCGTCTTCTGGCTATCGGACAAGGATCTTTGAGGGGGGAAGTACGTTTGCTGAAGAGGCAAATGGAGTGTGGAGTGTGATAGACTATAACAGGGATGGTGTGCTGGATTTGACCTATATTAAGTACCAGAATACTGGCACGGGGACTGTGGAGGTCCATGTTGCTGCTGGTTAAGAAATGAGGGTTTTGAGTGGCACCGCTTGATGTCCATGTGGAAAAGCAATAAACGATGATTTTCGACCATTTAGAACATATTAGCTAAACAAGCTATGCAGCTTGATACTGAGCAAAAAGCCTCGGGCAACCTCTCCATGTGGCGCGAAGCATTAGCCACAAAAATAAGCTCGGGATCTTTCGATAAGACCGTATGGCATTTGGATGCGACCACTGACAAAGAGCAACGCGTGTATGACATCTTCGATATTTATCTGATTATGGCGCATACTCCACGACAGATTGCGGCATTTTCAGCCATCTTCTTCCTCTCAGTCGTCACGTTATAGTTTACTTCAAGGACTTTAGTACAGGAAAACGATGAAGATATGTGTTTCTTCATCTTTGGCTATCGAGACTGTTCTGTGTTTGTTTCCGGTAATAGCCTAGTTTTGAATAACTCGCCACCTCTATTCAGCTTAACCGGTCTTCAAAGACCATGACTAATCAAGGCGCATTTTAAATAATTCGGGAGACTAATAAAGTCTCTTAATAAGTAGTATGTAATAAGTTTATAAGATGGTCAAACTAGGTGTGTTATACTTAACAAAGCAATGTTAACTTAAAGTCCTTATGCTTTTATTTAGAAATCACATTTTCTTTAAAACTAGCTGAAAAGATGGGCGCGTTACGATCGTAACCTTTCAGCTTTAGTTCTAAGGATATTTAGTCGCTTATATAACCGTATAAATTAAAATTTAAACAAAGCATATGTAAATAGATTATACGTAGTTATTTCCGACATTCTTTATTTTTCTAAAGCTTCCAGGGTTTTTAAGGCTTCCAGCACTTCCAGCACTTTCATGACTTCCAAGGTTTCCCGCATCTCCAGTACCCAAGGCCTCCAGCACTTCCAGCACTTCGGCTTCCAAGGCTTCCAAGGCTTCCAAGGCTTCCAAGGCTTCCAAGGCTTCCAAGGCTTGCAGGTCGACAGTTAATAAGGTCGACGGGCAGCTAGGTTAACGGGTAGCTAAGTCGACGATAAGGTTGGCGGTAAAGTAGGTTAAGTTACGTCAGGTTAATAATAAGGTCACGGCAGGTTGACGATAAGGTTTAGGTCATGTCGACGATAACGTCAGGTTAGGGGCGGGGGGCTTTTAAGGTAGCTACGTTCGATTCCAGCCATCTTCGGATGCATATATGCCCGAATTTTATTTTATTTTTTATTTTTTATTTCATTTTTTAGTAGCGTAGTAGTTTTTTAGATAATAATAGATAGATAATCCGTACGCTTGGAGCTGTTAGCGTTAAATTATGCATTGTACCTATTACCTTAATACTTGCACTTTCGATTAAAAATGCCTAAATACTAAGGTTAAACTGTCGCGATAATTGTTACGTTTTTACGGGTATGTTACGGTAGGGCTCAAGTTAGGTATAACCAGTCTATTCCTATGGGGTAGGGTCAGGACAGAACAGACTCTTGTCCCCTTATAAGGATAGGTAAGGGCCTAGGGCCCTTATATGGAAAGAAGGTAGTAAGGGGTCTAAGAAAGGAGGGTAGGTTACATAAGGCATGCCAGCCCTAGGCCGTTAGGCCTATTATAACAATTATCTTCTCTTTTTTTTATAATGCCGGCCCGGTATTATGTATGTATATAATAAGTAGGGATAATATCGTTAAATAATATATTTTTATTATTATAATTTAAGTTATTAAAAATAAGGTTTATTATGCTTATAAATATATACGATATTTTAAAGTAACCGTTTTATTTTGCGTTTATTTCCATCCATAATTAATTTAATTCCATATATATATATATATAAATATTACTTAAATTTTTAAATTTTTTAAATCTTTTTTATAAACTTAAAACTTTTTTTTTGCGTTCGTTAACGTATTTTATATTCGCTTACCTTTCGGATCTTAATTATTTAATTTTTATTTTTATTTTTCCGTTTTTAAATTAATTATCATATTTTTTCGAAATTAAAAAAATACGTAATTACCGTTATAATTTGCGTCCTTATAACGGAATTTTTATCCCCGTTATTTACGTATATCGCCTTTATTTCGGTAAAGTTAAAAATATTTTTCGTTCTTACCGAAATTTTCTTTTTAAAGTCTTTTATACGTTTAAATTCCCGGATTTCTTTATTTATATTAATTATTTTAATAATTATAATATATGCAAATTTATAAGTTAATTTATCTTTTATTCGTTTTATTTTTATTAATGTATTAATTATTTTTATAAATATTTTATTATTTTAATTTTCGATATAATCCGTTTTTAAATGTTTATTAAATAATTAATTAAAATATTCGATTAAATAAACGAAAACGATAACGGTAATTTTATTTAAGGTATAAATTTTAATTAACGTATCCTTTTTACTATTATTTAATAACGTTTTGTTTAAGCCTTTTTCCGAATACTTTTTATTTATTAAGTAAAATTTAATTTAACCGGTAAAGTTAATATTATTATATAAAGTTGCTTTATTTTTTTTTATCGTTTCGGATATAATTTATTAATATTTTATCCGGTTTAAATAATTCGTTATAAGTATTAGTTAATAGTTATTAATTACCGTACCTTATTCTTCTTTCGTTATATGGTTTCCGCATTTTTTGTTATAAATATTTTTAATATTTTAATAATTTTGTTCCGTAATTAATAAAATTAACTTATTATTAAAAAAGAAATTTACCGTTATTAAACGTTTCCGTATTTATTAATTAAAGATTACGGCTTTAATACGTAATTTACGGTTTATATAGCCTTTATTTAAAAAATAAAGAAAACTTTCCGCCGTAATAATAATATTTTTAATTTCGATTTAAAAAATTTAAATAATAATAATTAAGATAATAAGTTAATTCGTTTTGTTATAAATATACGAAATTTTTTAACTTAATTCGGTAAGGTTTTAAAATAAGTTCGATAATTAATATTATAATTAAAAAGGTATAATTTGTATTATTTTTTATGATAATTTTATAAATTTTCCGGAACGGTATTATTAACGTTTTATTATTTTTTAATAATAAAAATATTTTTATATGGCTATTATTTAATTTATTTAATTTATTATTATTTTTGTCGTCCGTAATATCTAGTAATAACTTTTTAGGCGTTTTATATATTTTCGTTATTAATTTATTAATTATATTTAAAAGGTTAATTTATTTATTTTATTTTATACCATAATTACCATTAAAAAGTACGTTAACTTACGACGTTTTTAACTTTTTATTTGGTATCTTTTTTTAATTCGGATATTATTAATAGGTAATTAATTTGAATTATTTAAAGTTTTAATAATTAATTTAAAAAATAAGACATAAACGGTTATATTATTAAAAAAAAGTTAAGCAATATATTTAAGAATTAACTTATAACATTTAATCCTTAAAAGTTTTGTTAATAATTTTATTATTTAATTTATTTTATAGATAAAAGATTTATATTTATTATTATAATATTTTTAATACGTTTCGGTCGTTTTTTGCTATTATTTTTTTAGTTTATTTCAGATCTTTTTTAGCTTTTAAATTTTGGCCTGTATTGTAAGGATTTTTATTAAGGTGTTTTAAGTTACGAAAAAAAGTTTTAAATTTAGGTTTATATTTTTATAAAGTTTTAAAAAAGGGTTTCTTAATAAATGCTATTAATTATAAAGTTAATTATAAAAAAAGCTTTAAGTAATAATTTAAACCAGATTAATTATTAATTTTCGATAAAATAACGGAAATAATATTTAAATATTTAATATATTTTTTCCGTTTATTTATTAGTTTAAGGGCAAAAAATAATCGAAAGTTTTTATTTAATTTTAATATAATGGTAAAATTTTCCCTAAAATATATTAATAAATATTAAACTTTTATTAAAAATAATTTTTATAAAGGTTTTATAATAATATTTAATTTTTCGATAAAATAATTTTATAAATTTAATATTAATAATAATGGTAATAATTACAAAAAAATTTTTTTTTTTATAAATCGGTTTATTATTACCAGGATAATATTAATTTTATAGCTTTAATATTAATTTAAAAGTAATTTAATAATAAAATTTATAATTAATTTTTTATAAATAATAAAGATATAAGTAACGTTTGTAATTCGTTATAAGGCCGGTAATATTTTATTTTATTTCCAAAGTAAATAATATAATTTTTAACGTAATTTTATACTTTTTTTTTTTAAATCCGGCTAAAAATATAATTATTTAATTCGTTACTTAATTTCTTTTATGCCGAAATAATTAATAAAAAGGTTATTATGATATATTTTTAAAATTTAATAATATATAATTTTTTCGTATAAAATATATAATCGATTTTTATATTTAATTAATCCTTTAATATTAATTTTTTATTAAGGATTTATTAATATATCGTTTATAAAATTTTTTTTTAAATTTACTTATATTTAAAGTTACGTTTTTAAATTATACGAATAAAATTAAGGAATATTTTTGAAATTGGCGATTAGGTTAAATTTTATAACGTTTCCGTAATTTTTAATTTGGTTAAATCTTAATTTATTATCCGTGCCCGTTTATACGGAATTATTTAAATTAAAATCTTACGTTTTTCGAACGTTTTTTTTGTAAAAATAACGTTAATTACTATTTCCGGTTCGGAATATATTAAAAATAATTTAAAATTTACCGTTAATTTCCTTTTAAGCGTAAGTAATAATATTAAATTATCCGTTTTGTTTTAATTAACGCGCTTTAAAATTAAATTAATCGGATTTCGTTTTTTTAATTAATATTTAATTATAAAATTAAAAAATATAAATAATATATATTACCGGATTTATTTATTATTAAATTTCGAAATATTTATAATATTTTATAAATTTAAATAAATTAATTTAATTTTTACGGTATATTTTTTACTTTATAAATAATAATATTAATATCGGAAAAGTTTTATAATAACCATTATTTTTTAATCGAACGTTTCGTAATTTAACTTTATATTATTACATTTTCGCAATTAAAACGTAATTACGTATTTATTTTTTTAATTACTTTTTTATAATAAAATTTTAAATATAACATATTTCGAAACGTTAATTTTTATTAATATTTAATTTTTAAAATCGAAATATATTAAAAAAAATATTTTATTAAATATAGCCATAAATCTCTTAAAATCTTTTTCGTTAACTTATCCAGAAAATTTTATCCCGGTTTTTTTTTAATATAAATCTTTTTAAAATAACGAATAAAAAAAGTTATAATTTATAAAAGCTTTTTAAAAAAACGGTAATAAAAGTTATAAAACTTAATAAATTATTATATAATATAAACAAATTCGGATTCCGGCTATTTTTAAATAGTTTTTATTTAATAAATTTATAAAAATTCCGTTTTTTAAGATTATATATTTAAAGAATTTAATAAAAAATTAATAAAATTAATATTTAAAAGGTTTCGTATAAAAGTCGGGTTTTATAACCTTCCGATTTTTTTTATAAATATTTTATATAAAATTATTCGTTTACCGAAATAATTAATATATTATTAAAATAAACGATATAAAAATAATTAAAAATACCTTAAAAAATTTGGTAAATATAAATTTAAAAAATAATAAAAATAATAATTAATTATATAAGTAAAATAAGAAATTTATAATATTTATAATATATAAAAAATGCGGTTTTTTATTCGTTACCTTTTTTATTACGGATTCGGTAATAAGTATTTTTAAGATCGATTTTAAAAAAATCTTAATTTTTACGATCCGGTTAAATAATTCCGAAATAAACGGAAAGATATAACGATTTTTAACCGTTACCTTATTAAGTTTACGGTAGTTTATATATAAACGTAATCCTTTATTTTTTATTAAGTACGAAAAAAATAAAAATTTTAATAAAATTAATTAACTTTTTAATTTTACCGTAAATTTTTATTTATTCGATATAGATTTTTAATTTTTATAATTTATTATAAGTTAAAAGATATATAAAAAATAAAAAAAATTTAATATTAAATAAAAAATTTATTATATAATTCGTTTTTTTCGATTAAATAAAATATTTATATTATTAATATTAAAAAAGTTTATATAATTTCGGATAATTTTAAAAAGGTTTTTAATGCTTATAAATTTTAAAGTTAAAATATTATCGGATTTATTTTTAATATATATTAATTTTGGTAAAGTAATAATAACATAATAAGTTATCCGGTTTTTATAAATTTTTACGAAAGTTTTTAATAAAAATAATTTAAGAAATAAGGTATAAAAACCATAATATTATTAATTTAAAGCCGAATTAAAAATAACACGTTAACTTATTAATATTATTTATAATAATAAAATAAAATTTCCGTCCTTTTTTAAATTTTAATTAATAATAATATAAAGGTATTTAATTTAACAAATAATATTTTTTCGTTTCGAAAAATAAATTAAATTTAATAAATTCCGTACGTAAAATTAAATATATTTTTATATATATTTAAATTAATAATTCGATAAAAGGTTCGTATTAATTTATGCTTTAAAATAAAATTATAATTAATTAAATCGATAATAACGTAAAAATTTAAATTAGTATTAATATATATAAAATTTTTCTTTTTTGGGGAAATAAATATAAATAAAGTATAAAAAGTACGCGAAATAAAAATAAAAGGATAAAAATTAAACTTAAGTTTAATTATTATATTTAAGCCTTTAATTCGTTTTTTTATTTTATTTTTTTAAAATAATAACGTTAAATATAACTTATTTTTTTATATTTAAAAAAAACGTTATTAATAAAATTAAAATTTTATTTTAGTTATAAAATAAAAGGTTATGCTTTTAATTTTAGGGTTTTATTATTAATAGTATAATTATAAAGCCGGTTAAAAATCGAATCTTTTTAATTTTTTTAAAACTTTTGCCTTTTTTAATTATTACGGCCTTTTTGATTAAAAAAAGGATTTTATTAAAGTTTTATATTATTTTTATTATTAAATTAATTTTATTTATTATCCAAATCTTTATTTTTTTTTTCGTTAACGTTTTTTATTAATTATTATATTACGATTTCCCTTTATAACGTTTGTTAAAAAGTTTTATCGTTAAACCGTTAAGCTTATTATATTATTTCGTTTTTAAAGTAATTAATTTATATATTTTATAATATTTTATTTAAAAGTTAAATGTAACTTAACGTAATAAACATTTATCCGGTTTCTTTTTTAACTTTTAAATAATTTATTAACTTTTTAATAATATAAGGTAATAATCGAATTTTTTGAAATTTTGGTCCGGTTATTAACGGGTTTTTTTTAAGTTTTTTATTAGCTTAATTTTTAAGTTCCTTAATAATCGAATATATAATTTCGTTTATATTTTAAACGTTTTTTAATAATTTTGAATTTAATTCGTATATTAAAAAGTTATTTATGATTTTATTTTATTTTATTTCGTACAAATAAAAATTTAACTTATTCCTTTCGGAATTTATATAATAAATATTCGAAAATTATTTTATATTTTTCGAACCAAGATTTTTATTTAACGTAATAAAACCGAAAAAATAACTTACCATATTCGAATTAAATATATTTTTTAAAATTTATATTTAATTCCGATTTTATATCGTTTAACGTTTATTTATGGTTTAAAATAAATATATTTTTATTATTTTTTAAATTAAATAAATTATTCGAATTATAAAATAAAAATTTATCCTTTTAACGAATAACTTATTGGTTTTTTTTAAAAACCTTTAATAAACCGATTATTTTTTTCGTTAACGTAATTAATTTAAAACGTTTACGTTAATATTATTTTATTTTTTTATTATAACGTTTATTTTTATTTTTACGTTCGATTATTAAATATCGTAAGGTTTTTATTATTTAAAGGTAAAGATTAAGCTTTTGAATTAAAGTTCGTACGTATATTAGCCGAATTTCGTTAATATTTCCGGTTATTTTTGCCAAAATTTATATAATAACATTTTTTTAAATTTTAAATAAAAGATTCGGGTATTATATTATTAAAAAGTATAATTATAAAGGTATTAATAAATATAATTGCCATAATTAAGGTTATAAGTAACTTTAAAATAAAAAAGTTTGAATTATTACGGTAAGGTTTAAGTTAGGTATAACCAGTTTATTCCTATGGGGTAAGGTCAGAACAGAATAAACTTTTATCCCCTTGTAAGAATAGGTAAGGGCCTAGGGCCCTTATATGGAAAGAAGGTAATAAGGGGTCCAAGAAAGGAGGGTAGGTTACATAAGGTGTGCCAGCCCTAGGCCGCTAGGCCTGCTATGACAGGGTAACGGCAGATCGTTACGGTAATAATGTTAGATATAGGGGATATTAGTTATATTATTATATTCGGCTAGCTGCAGGTTGTTATACGCGAATAACTCTAAGTAGTTTAGCCACGGAACATATATGCCGATTAGTAGGTGACCTTTCCGTATATGGGAGGTTGTTACGTACCTCCCAGCTAGCTAATACACCCCTTTAACGCCCTAAAGCATTTACGGCGTTGATCGTTACTATGTACATTTTATCACTTCCTAAAGCCTGTAACGAACCTATCATACATCCACCTGGAGGTATGGACAGTATCCGAAATGGGGGTTCTTGATTTGCAGGTAACAATAGCATAATAAATAAGGTATTCGTTAAAAAGATTTGCGGACTTTTCGCTTAACTAAAAAACGGTATAGTTACCTTTAGTTAAAAGCTTAAATTCATAGCTAAAGAACGAAATTAAATAGGTATTATTTATAAAGGAAACTATCCATTATA
The DNA here is from genome assembly GCA_004155925.1 of Monosporascus sp. MG133. Lineage (NCBI taxonomy): Eukaryota > Fungi > Ascomycota > Sordariomycetes > Xylariales > Monosporascus > Monosporascus sp. MG133. The sequence continues at coordinate 38,251 of QJNX01000042.1, read as the reverse complement.
TATCTAATTTTAAAAAGTAAATATATCGTAAATTTGTTAATTTATATAATTTATATAATTTATTTCCAGATTATTTAAATTATTTAAATTAATTAAATTACTTAAATTATAATACGGGAAAGCTAAGTTTTTCCTTATCCGTAGTTTACCCGGTCGGAGCTTTTTTTAAAAACCTTCGAAAATAAGTTTTTTTAAAATAAAAATCTTTATTCCTGTACTATAATATTATTTCCCCTTTTTAAGGATTTTTATCCTAAAAATAAAACCGTAGGTAACTTTTTTATCCTTTGTTGGAAAAGTTTTTTTTAAGCTTTTTTTAGCTAACTTTATTATAATAGGTCGTATTTAAAAGGAAAAAGGAAAAAAAAATTACGTCCGAATTAACGTAATTCCCGTAATATTCGTATTGATTCGATAAAAATATTTAGTATTAAAGTATTTTCCTATTTTAATTATATTTGGTTTAAAGAAACCGATTACTTTTTTATTTTAGGGCGTTAAAATTATAATTATTATATTCGTTATTAATGTTTGTTTTATAACGTTTTAATTATAAATTCCTTAAGGAAAATAAACGAAACTTAAAATCGCTCATTTCGGAAATAACGAAAAATTAAAAATAATTTCCTATCGTTTTAAAAAATTACGAAAAAATAATAAAAAATAATAAAAATAAAATTAGCTAAATTATAACGTTAACAAAACGAAAAATTAAAAAAGTTTATTAAAAAATTAAAACGGTTACGTTTTTAATAGGACCATTTTTAAAAAAGGACCTTAAAGATATTAAAAAAAAGTTTGAAATTAAATTAACTGGAAAAATAAAAAAGGTAAAAAAAAATAAATTACGTCGTATGAAAGCAAAATAAACGCGGTTTGCTTTTAAGATAAATACGGCAATAAAAGTATTTATTTTTTTCGGCTGGAATACCGAAAGCTTGGATTTAGGTAAGGGGCCGTTATCGCCTACGATTTTAGCCGCATTAAAAACGGTCGGTTAGGATTTTGCCGGTAAAAATCCTTAACCAGATCTATCGCATTCGTTAAATATTTAAATGGTTCTTATATATTATTTTTAAGTAAGCAGTTTATGTATTTAACCAGATATTAAATTTTATTTTTAACCATTTTAAAATCCAGTATTTTTTCGACTTTATACTTACTATTATTTTTTTTAATTTCGAGGTTTTTTTTAAGTAAAACGTTTTTTGGGGTTGGTTTTAATAAAGAAATATGGAATATAAGGTATATTTTTATAGTTTTAGGTAATGATAGTTTATAATTAATCTTTAAAATAACTTTTTTAATTTTAAACGGATTAAGTTTTTTAAAATTAAGTTTATCGCTAGGTTTTTTTCTTTTAATTTAGGAAAAATTTAACGTTACGTTTTGTTTTTAATGTAATAAATAAACTTTATTTTTTTTCGTTAAAATTAATTACTTAATTTTTTTAAATAATACTGGGCCATTTTTTGTTATAAAAATTACAACTTAATTTAAAATTAGGTTTATATTATCTTGATTTTCGTTATTATTATTTTACCCGTAAAATTATTACGGTAATAATTAATACTTTACGTATCGATTATTCTGGTCGTTAGATTATTGCATTATATTTATATATAGCTATATAGGGTAATATATTTATGTCCTTATTAATGGACGTATTATAAGCTATTTATATAAATGGTAAAAATTTAACTTAATTATCTTATTAATAATTAACGTAACTTTAAAGGTATTATTTTAAAATTTAATTTAATCGTTTTGTTTAATTATTTATTAAAAGATAATAAATTATCGAAAACTTTAATTTAATATTAATTTGCTTAAAATAATTAATACTAAATTTGGATATAAAAAGCTTATCTTAATTAAAAATAACCTTTTTTGGTATTTCGTACTTATTAAGATAATATCGAATAAAGGCGTAAGTTAATTATTTTACCGTTATGGTTTCTTTAAAGGGTAAAAGGTACCCATATTTGGTAAATCTGTTAATAATTACCTATATCGTATCGTACTTAATTCTAATAACGGGGCTTTTTAATATAAGGAAATTAATAATAAAATCCCAAATTATGGTATTTTATATTTTATTAAGTATATTTATAAATTATAATAAGTTATACGGCTTATGGCAGATTAATTTAACCTTATTATAAATGTTATAATTTTTAATTACTTACTTAATTATTTGGCAGAATTTTAAGAAGTTATATTTTTCCTAAAGTTACTTAATAATCTTAAATATTTTTTGATATTTATATAAAAAACTTTCGTAAAATTTCTTAATAAATTTTTTGTTGCTAGCTGGGGATATAAATTTTGCTGTAAAATAATAGGTAATCCTTATCGTTTCCTTTAAATTATTTAATTTTTTTAGTTTTTTTAAATTATAAGAATTTTAAAATTAAATTAATTTTTTCGGAATTAACTTTTTTAAGGTTATATATAACTATATTATTTTATCGTTCTTATGATATAATATTTATATATATCGTTTGGAAATTTTTAAGTTATAATTTTTTTTTTGGTTCAAAATATTTACTTAAATATTTCTTTTACCTTTAATATGGTAAATCTTAAAGTTAAACTTAAATAAAAAAAATTATCCAAGTTTTATGGTATTTATTTAATTTTTAAGTAGTTATGAATTAAATAAAATTTTTATGGTTTAAATAAATATTAAATGATTTTTTAGTTCCATTAAGGAATAATTTTTATTTTTTAAGTATTAAAATAATCGTTAACAACTTTTTATCGTAAATAAGGTACCTAAATTTTGCGTTCTTAAAAACCTTAAAAAAGTACGTTATTAAATATTATTTATTATTATTTTTTAATTGTTTTAAAATTACTTTAAAAGCATAATTTAAAACATTTATTTTAAATTATTTCTTTTTATTGTAATTTGGTAATTTAATTACCGGGGCGTTAATAATTTTATTCTTAATTTGTTGAAAAAAATTGTTTATTTTATTTAGAAATTCCAATTTTTTTAACGTATTTTTTAATAATAAGCTTAATTAAAGGGTTAACGAATTTGCCGTAATCCTGGACCAAAGGTCGTATATAGTTAATAAATTCTAAAAATTAACGGATATTAATAATAATAATTTTGTTAGGAATTAGCCAGTTTTTAATAACTTTTAATTTAAAATTTTAGATTTAAATTTATTCCAGAATATTAATAAAATTTAAAAAGTTTAACTTCTAAATATATTAAACGCTTTTTTTTAGTATTTATTAATAAGTTAACTTTTTTAAGGGCTTTTAATATTTAAACGATATATTTTTTATGTTTTTTTAAAATTTTCAAATAAATAAAAATATCGTTTAAATAAATAAAAACGAATTTATTTAAAAATTTCTGTAAGATAATAATAAGCATATATTAAAAGCTGGCTAAAGTATTAATTAAATCCTAAAATATAATTTTATATTCGTAATATTTATAAATAGTTTTAAAGGTAATTTTTTATTTTTTGCCTTTAATTATTCGAATTAAGTAATAATTATTTAATAAATTTAAAGTTATAAATTATTTGGCCTTATTAATATTTTTCCATATGGTATTTATTAACGTTAATAAATATTTATTTTTAATAATAATATCGTTTAATTATCGATAATTATGTATTTGTCGGTATATAAGATTTTTATCTTTATCGATTTTAATTTTGTTATTTTTTATTTTTAATATTATTATAACTAGATATTTTTCAGGTAATTCGGATTTTTAAATATAGCCTTTTTTAAGGTTTCGTTAAAAACTTTTCCAAAAAGCTTTAACTTTTTTAGGGATTATATAACAAATTTAATAAAATTTTAGGTAATATTTTTTAATAAAAATTTTATAATCTTATTAGTTATAATTACGTAATTCTTGTCGGGTTCGTTCCTTAAATAGTTTTTTAAATCGTCGATATTTAAAGGGTATTGTTAATATTTGGTTAAAAACTTTAGTTTTTTTAATTACGTAATAGATTTTATGGAATTTTTTTAAAAATTATTTTATAAAAGCGTTTGTTTTTTTTAATTAATCCGTAAATTACTGGAACAAAGTTACGGTATTTTTAAAATAATATCGTATCCTAAAATATCGGTAATATCGAAAATAATTCGTTTTAAATATCTTTATATTTGGATTACGAGTTCTTTAGTTTTTCGGAAAATTCGTCCGTTATCGTAAGTAAATAAGTTTTTATTAACTGTACGTAGCTTATATAATTGTTATTTATATTTCCAAAGAATTCGGTATCTTTCAGCTATTTTGGGGGAGATAAAATTTCCTTCTGTTCCGGAGTTAATTATGGCGTTAAATGTTTTGTTTCCGTAATAAATTGGAATTTCGATTTAACTCCGTATTTTTTTTTTATCTCGTATAAGTGTAACGAACCTGTCATACATCCACCTGGAGGTATGAGCAGTATCCGAAATGGGGGTTCTTGATTTGTAGGTAACAATAGCATAATAAATGGGGTGTTCGTTAAAGAGATTTGCGGACTTTTCCTTTAATTAGAGAACGATATAGTTACTTTTGGTTAAAAGTTTAAATTGATAATTAAGGAGCGAAATTAAATAGGTATTATTTATATAGGAAACCGATTATTATATATCCATCCTGGATTTTAATAAGTATATCGTGGATTTATATGATTTATATAATTTAGTTAAATTATTTAAATTATTTAAATTATTTAATTTTTGGCGGAAAAAATTAAAATTATTTAATTCCGAAGTTTAGCCGCCTGGAGCCCGTATTAGGTTTTTAGGGTAGGTTTTTTTAAGATAGGAACCCCTGTTCCTGTATTATAATATTATTTTTTTTTTTTAAAAATTTTTATCTTAAAGATAAGAATTATAGGTATCCTTTTTATTTTGTTAAAGGGGTAATTTTTTAGTTAATTTTATTATAATAGGTCGAATTAAAAAGGATAAAAAAAAACCGTAATTACGTTAATAAAAGTTTTGTATTAATCGTATAAAAAATATTAAAAAATTTGGTTTAAATATAAATTTTTGTTCGAATTATATTTATTTTAAGGAAAAGGAATATTTTTACGTAAAGGATATTTTAAATTATAATTATTATATTCGTTATTAACGTTTTATATATAATATTTTAAAGATAAATTTTTTATCGAAAATTAGAAAAAAATATAATCGTTTATAAAAGGAATAACGTAAGATGGAAGATATTTTAATCGCGTATTAAAAAAAAACGAAAAAGTTCGTTAATCGATTAAAACGTTTTCGTTTTTAATAAAAGGTTTTGAAAAAAAAGGTTATTATTATTTTAAAAGAAGGATTTAAACGGGATTAATAAGAAAATTAAAAAAGGATGGAAAAAAAATAACGCCGTATAAAAGCAGAATAAGTATAATTTGTTTTTGAAATAAACGTTATAATAAAGGCGTTTATTTTCTTCGGCTGGAACGCCGAAGGTTTGGATTTAGGCGGGGGACCGTTATCGTTTGCGATCTTAGTTGCGTTAGAAACGGTCGGTTAGGATTTTGCCGATAAAAATCCTTAATTAGGTTTATCGTATTCGTTAGGTATTTAAATGGTTTTTATATATTATTTTTAAGTAAGTAATTTATTTATTTAATTAAGTATTAAATTTTATTTTTAATTATTTTAAAGTTTAATATTTTTTCGATTTCGTATTCGTTATTATCTTTTTCGATTTTAAAGTTTTTTTTAAACGGGACGTTTTTTAAGGTTAATTTTAATAAGGAAATATAAAATATAAGGTATATTTTTATGGTTTTGGATAATAATAATTTATAGTTAATTTTTAAAATAATTTTTTTAATTTTAAACGGATTAAGTTTTTTAAAATTAAGTTTATCGTTAGGTTTTTTCGTTTTGATTTGGGAAAAGTTTAACGTTACGTTTTGTTTCTGGCGTAATAAATAAATTTTATTTCTTTTCGTTAAAATTGATTTTTTAATTTTTTTTTTATTATAATATTAGGTTATTTTTTGTTACAAAAACTGCAGTTTAGTTTATAATCGGGCTTATATTATTTTAATTTTTATTATTATTATTTTTGTTCGTAAAATTATTGTAATAATAACTGGTACCTTACGTATTAATTATTTAGGTCGTTAAGTTATTATAACGTATTTATATACGGTTATATAAAGTAATATGTTTATATTTTCGTTAATGGACGTATTATAAGTTATTTATATAAATAATAAAAGTTTAACTTAATTATTTTGTTAATAATTAATATAATTTCGAAGGTATTATTTTAAGGTTTAATTTAATCGTTTCGTTTAATTATTTATTTAGGGATAATAAATTATTAAAAATTTAAGTTTAATATTAATTTATTTAAAAAAGTTAATACCGAATTTAAATATAAAAAGTTTATTTTAATTAAAAATAATTTTTTTTGGTACTTTATATTTATCGAAATAATATCGGATAAAGGCGTAAGTTAATTATTTTGTTATTATGGTTTTTTTAAAAGGTAAAAAGTATTTATATTTAATAAATTTATTAATAATTATTTATATTATATTATATTTAATTATAATAATAAAATTTTTCGATATAAAGAAATTAATAATAAAATTTTAAATTATAATATTTTATATTTTATTAAATATATTTATAAGTTATAATAAATTATACGGTTTATAACGGGTTATTTTTGCTTTATTATAAATGTTATAATTTTTAATTATTTATTTAATAATTTAATGGAATTTTAAAAAGTTATATTTTTTTTAAAATCGTTTAATTATTTTAAATATTTTTTAATATTTATATAAAAGATCTTTATGGAATTTTTAAACGAATTTTTTTTATTGCTAGCAGGGGATATAAATTTTGCCGCGAAATAATAATTAATTTTTGTCGTTTTTTTTTAATTATTTAATTTTTTTTCGTTTTTTTAAATTATAAAAATTTTTAAATTTAATTAATTTTTTCGGAATAAGTTATTTTAAGGTTATATATAACTGTATTACCTTATCGTCCTTACGATATAATATTTATATATATTATTTGGAAATTTTAAAATCGTAATTTTTTTTTCGGCTTAAAATATCCGTTTGGATATTTTTTTATTTTTAATATGGCAGATTTTAAAGTTAAATTTGGATAAAAAAATTATTTAATTTTTATAACGTTTATTTAGTTTTTAAGTTATTATAAAATAAGTAAAATTTTTATAATTAAAATAAATATCGAATAATTTTTTAATTTTATTAAAAAAAGGTTTTTATTTTTTTAAGGTATAGATAATAGTAAGTAATTTTTTGTTATAAATCGGGTATTTAAGTTTTATATTTCGTAATATTTTAAAATAATACGTTACGGGGTATTATTTATTATTTTTTTATTATTTTAGGATAATACTTAATGTATAATTTAACGTATTTATTTTTAAGCGTTTTTTTTTGTTTGGATCCGGTAATCGTATAATAGGTTTGTTAATAATTACGTTTTTTAACGTTTGGAACGTTTTTTTAATTTTTTAGGGAAATTTAAATTTTTTTTTAATATATTTTTTTATAATAAGTTTGGTTAAAGGATTAATAAATTTGCCGTAATTTTTTATTAAATGCCGTATATAATTAATAAATCCTAAAAATTAACGAATATTAATAATAATAGTTTTATTTAAAATTAATTAATTTTTAATAAATTTTAATTTGGAATTTTGGATTTAAATTTGTTTAAGGGTAATAATAAAGTTTAAAAAATTTAGCTTTTAAGTATATTAAACATTTTTTTCGGTATTTATTAATAAGTTAACTTTTTTTAATACTTCCAGTATTTAAACGATATATTTTTTGTATTTTTTTAAAGTTTTTAAGTAAATAAAAATATCGTTTAAATAAACGAAAACGAATTTATTTAAAAACTTCCGTAAAATAGTTATAAATATGTATTAGGAATTAGTTAAGGTATTAATTAGTTTAAAAAATATAATCCGGTATTCGTAATATCCGTAAATCGTTTTAAAGGCGGTTTTTTATTTTTCGTTTTTAATTATTTAAATTAGATAATAACCGTTTAATAAGTTTAATGCCGTAAATTATTTAATTTTGTTAACGTTTTTCCTTATGGTATTTATTAATATTAAGGGATATTTATTTTTTACGGTAATATTATTTAGTTGGCGGTAATTATGGATTTGTTAGTATATTAAGTTTTTTTTTTTATCGATTTTAATTTTACCGTTTTTTATTTTTGGTACCATGATTATAAGGTATTCCGCGGGTAATTTAGATTTTCGAATATAACTTTTAATTAAGTTTTTTTAAAGATTTTTTTAAAAAGTTTTTATTTTTTCGGGATTTATATAATAAATTTAATAAAGTTTTGGATAATATCCTTTTTTAATAGGAATTTTATAATCTTATTAATTATAATTAAATAATTTCTTTCGGGTTCGTTTTTTAAATAATTTTTTATACCGTTAATATTTAAAAGGTATTATTAATATTAGGTTAAAAACCTTAATTTTTTTAATTATGTAATAAATTTTATGGATTTTTTTTTTAAAATTATCTTATAAAAACGTTTATTTTTTTTAGTTAATTAATAAATTATTGGTACGAAATTACGGTATTCTTAAAATAATTTCGTATCCTGAAATGTCGGCGATATCGAAAATAATTCGTTTTGAATATTTTTATATCTGGACCTTAAATTTTTTAATTTTCCGAAAAATTCGTTCGTTATCGTAAATAAATAAGTTTTTATTAATTATATGTAATTTATAAAATTATTATTTATATTTTTAAAGGATTTAATATTATTCGGTTATTTTAAAGAAAATAAAATTTTTTTCGGTTCCGGAATTAATTATAACGTTAAATATTTTATTTTCATAATAAATAAAAATTTCGATTTAATTCCGTATTTTTTTTTATGCTTCGTATAAAGTTTTGTATATAAAGGTTTTTCGGTATTTTATTTTCGAAAGCTTTTATCGTTTTTTAATTAATATATTTTAGGGGTTAAAAGGCGTTTTTATTTACGTACCTTCCGGGCTGTATGCTTGGTATAATGATTATTTATATATTTGAACTATTTTTTGTTACCGAATTAATATTTAAAAATAATTATTTTTTTCTGGCTTTTTTTTAAATTTTATATTTTACGAATTATTAAGTTAAAAAAGTAAATTTCCGAAAAGGGTATTTTTATAACTAAAAAGTTATATTTATCGTACGGTATTAACGCGTAATATAAATATTTTTACGTTATCGTTTTCCGGCTTTATTTTAATTCGGGATATAAGTAATAAAATTTAAGGTAATTTAATTATTAAGGGGTTTCGGTATATTTATACTTATTATTTAATTCGGTAAGCGTTTTTTTATCGTACCCTAGCTAAAAATCGTTATTTTTTTTAATTCGTTAATAAATAAAGTAATTATAATTATAATAAATAATAAAATATAAAAATTTATAATTATCTGTTAATTTAAGATATATTATATATTCGGAAAAAATATAATATTCGGAAAATAATTATTTATGGTTATCGAAATTTTTTCGTAATTAACCGTTTTAATCGTATATTTTATATTTTTATATATCGAAATAATAAATATATTTTAACGTAATAATTACTTTAAAATTTATTCGTTCTGGATAATATTTATAAATTTTAGCCATAATATTTTTGTAAATAATATAATTTTTATTATTTAGGTTATTATTTTTAACTTTATTAATCGTAATAATAATAAATTTTTGATTAATAAAAATAACGTTTATTTTCTTTTTATTTTTATCCTTACTATTTATATCTTATTCGGCCGTACGGACCTTTTTTTTAAGCTAAAGAATTTTATTTTTTTAATAATTTTTTTAGGAATTTTTTTTTTTCGTTAAAAAATAATATTCGTTTTTAAAATAACCTTTTTTACCATAATTAAAATATTTAATTTTAGATTTATCTTTTTTGGATTTTATTAAAATAATATTAATTTTTTTTTAAAATTTATTTTTTAATTTTTTGTTATTATTAGAACGTTTATTATTATTTTATTTGCCGGTACTTTTCTTTTTAAAATATCGATTAAAAGTACGCCGGTCGGAAATAATAACTTTATTAATATAATCCTTAAAAAGTTTTTCCTTAAAAATTTTAAATATTTCGTTTTTAACTTATTTTTTTAAGTCGTTATAAAAGGGAAAAAATAACGTTTTTTTTAATAATTTAAAAATAATTATTAATCGATTAAATTTAATTACGTATTTAGTAATTAATATAATTTGCTTTAAATCGTACATTTTTTTAATTACGTATTATTATTTATTTATATTTTTATATAAAGTTTATATTTATTTTTTAAAATATTTATAATTATTAAAAACGTAATTAATAACGTTTAAATAATTATTAAGGAAATATATTAAATAATTATTAAAAATAAATTTAAATTAATCGAACATTTTTTTAATAAATAGTTAAAAAATGGCCATAATTTTTTAATAATTTTCCGTTAAAAAATTTTTATATTATTTAAGGTAAAATCTAGCCTTAATTAAAAATTTTTTTATATTTATAATTCCATTATAAGGTTTAGGGGTAATTAATTTATAACCTTTAATATTAGGTATTTTATGGTAAATAAAAAAAAGTATAATTCTTTTTCGTTTTCGGTTAAATAATAAAAAGATAAAAATTCGAAAACGAAAAGTAAGTATCTTAAAAAAAAGCATTAAAATTTTCGGATAAAAAATAATTTTTAAAGTTACGGAAATTTTCTTTAATTATTAAATAAGTTTAACGTTTTCTTTTTAAAATTTTACGATTTTTTTAATTATAAAATTTAATCATTAATTAATTATAAATTTTCTTTTTTTTTTTATTTTTATAATAAAAATTTCCTTAATTTCCTTTTTATAATTTAATTTTTTAAGTCGTATTTTAATAATCTTTTTTGTTTCCTTAAGGATAAAAGTTAATTATTATTAAAAAGAAAAAAATTTTTTTTAACTTTTAATTTTAATAACTTTTAATAACATATTATCGATTAATTAAAAAACTTTTTTTATAAAAGGTAATTTATATAATCCGGTTATTAATTTTTTATTAGTTATTAATAAAAATCGAATACGTTATTTATTTATTAAATATTATTTTATAATATCGTTTTTATTAAGTTTAAAAAAATTTATGCTTAATTAAACTTTAAATTATTCGTTAACTATTAATTAAAAAGTTATTAAAATATAACGAACTTATTATATATTTACTTAAAAGTATAAATAATATCCGAAATAAAGGTTTTTAATTTATAAGTAATAATAATATAATAAATAAAGTATTCGTTAAAAAAATTTACGGATTTTTCCTTTAATTAAAAAACGATATAATTACTTTTAATTAAAAGCTTAAATTAATAACTAAAGAACGAAATTAAATAGGTATTATTTATATAAGAAACCGATTATTATATATCTATCCTGGATTTTAATAAATATATCGTAGATCTATATAATCTATATGATCTAGTTAAATTACCTAGATCACCTAGATCACTTAGTTCTTGGCGGAAAAAGCCAAGATTACTTAACTCCGAAGTTTAGCCGCCTGGAGCCCGCACCAGGCTCCTAGGGCAGGTTTCTCCAAGACAGGAACCCCTGTTCCTGTATTGTAACAATAAGGTCTTGTATATAGGGGCTCCTCGGTGCCTTATTTTCGAGGGCCTCTGTAGTTTTTTAACTGATGCGCCTTGGGGGCTAGAAGGCGTCTCTATTCGCGTGCCGAACTGGCACTTGAAGATAACTATCTTCTTCTAGCTTTTTCTTGGGTTCTGTTTTTTACGAATTATTGGGTTAGAAAGGTAGACCTCCGAAGGGGGTACTTTTATAGCTAGGAATTCGTATTTATTATATAACATTGGTATATAACATAAGCATCCTTACGCTATAGTTTTCCGACTTTGCTCTAATTCGGGGTATAAGTAATAAGATTTAGGGTAATCTGGCCATCGGGGAGTTTCCGTACATTTGTACTTATTATCTGGCTTTATAAGCGTTTTTTATTATATCCTAACCAAAAGTCGTTATCCTTTTTGGTTCGTTAATAAATAAGGTAGCTATAATTATAATAAATAATAAAATATAAAAACTTATAATTATCTGCTCAAAGTTTTAGATATATTATACATTTTGGAAAAATATAATATTCGGGAAATAATTATTTATAATTACCCAAATCTTTTCGTAATTAACCATTTTGGTCGTATGTTTTATATTTTTATATATCGAGGTAACAAATATATTTTAACGTAATGGTTACCCTAGAGGCTGCTCGTTCTGGATAATATTTATAAATTTTGGCCGTAATATTCTTATAAATAGCATAATTTTTATAATCTAGATCGTTATTTTTAACCTTATTAATTATGATAATAATACATTCTTAATCGGCGGAAGTAAAATTTACTTCCTTTTTATTCTTTTTTTCGTTATTTATATCTTATTCGGCCGCGGGGATCTTTTTTTTAAATTAGGAAATCTTTCTTTTTTAAGGATTTTTTTTTTTGCTGGAAAATAATACTTATTTTTAAAATAATTTTTTTGGCCATAATTAAAATATTTAACTTTAAACTTATTTTTCTTAGATTCCGTTAAAGTAATATTAGCTTTTTTTTAAGATTTATTTTTTATTTTTTTCTTATTATTAAAATATTTGTTATTATTTCGTTTGCCGGTTTTTTTTAAGGTACCGATTAAAAATATATCGGTTAGTAATAATAATTTTTTTTATATAATTTTTAAAGGAACTTATTTTAAGTACTTTAAATATTTTATTTTTAATTTATTTCTTTAGGCCGTCGTAATAAAAAAAATAATATATTTTGTAAAAGTTTAAAAATAATTATAAATCGGTTAAACTTAATCGTATATTTAATTATTAAAATAATTTGTTTAAGTTTATATATTTATTTAATTATATGTTATTATTTATTTATATTTCCGTATAAGGTTTATATTCGTTTTTTAAAATTATTATAATTATTAAACATATAATTAATAATATTTAAGTAATTATCGAAAAAATTTATTAAGTAATTTTGAAGCATAAGTTTAAATTAATCGAGCATTTTTTCAATAAATAATTACGAAATAATTCTTACTTTTTGATATTTTTCTGTTAAAAAGTTTTCGTATTATTTAAGGTAAAATCTGGCTTTAACCAAAAATTCTTTTATATTAATAAATTTATTATAAGGTTTAAAAGTAATTAATTTATACCTTTTAATATTAGGTATTTTATAATAGGCAGGAAGGGGTATAGTTCCTTTTCGGTCGTAATTAAATAAGGGAAGGATTAAGGTTTTTAGACGAAAAATAGTTTTTAAAAAAGGTATAAAAACTTTTTTCTTTAATTGCCGAACGAATTTAATGTTTTTTTATTTAAGTTTTATAACTTTTTTAATTATAAGATTTAATCGTTTATTAATTATAAGTTCCTTTTTTTTTCTTTTTTTAACTTTTATACCTGGTTTTTTTTTTCTTATAATCGGATTCCTTAAACTAGATTTTGATAATCTTTTTAAAAGTAAGGGTAAATTATTATTAAAAAAAAATTTTAAACCTTTAATTTTAGTAATTATTAATACTATATTATCGATTAATTAAAGAATTTTTTTGATAAAAAGTAAATTATTTAATCTAGTTATTAATCTTTTATTAATTAATAACGGAAATCGAATATATTATTTATTTATTAAACGTTATTTTATAATAACATTTTTATTAAATTTTAAAAAATTTATACCTAATTAGGTTTTAAATTTTTCGTTAATTATTAATTAAAAATTTATTAAAATATAACGAATTTATTATATATTTACCTAAAAATATAAATAATATCCGAAATAAAGGTTTTTAATTTATAAATAATAATAATATAATAAATAATATATTTGTTAAAAAAATTTATAAATTTTTCTTTTAATTAAAAAACGGTATAATTATTTTTAATTAAAAGCTTAAATTAATAATTAAAAACCGAAATTAAATAAATATTATTTATATAAAAAATTATCCGTTATATATTTAATTTTAAAAAATAAATATATTATAAATTTATTTAATTTATATAATTTATGTAATTTATTTCTAAATTACCTAGATTACCTAAATTAATTAGATTACTTAAACCTTAGCGCGGGGAAGCCAAGCCTCTCCTTGCCCGAGATTTACCCGGTCGGAGCCTCCCTTAAAAACTTCCGAGGATAGGTTTTCCCAAGACAGGGACCCCTGTTCCTGTACTGTAACAAAGCCATAACTATCTGTTTTATTTCTCCTCCGACGATAAGTCCTCTTAATAAAAAAAAAAAATCTTTCTAAAACTTTTCTCCGCCGGTTTAAAGCTTTTATAATATTTGTTCATTTTAATTACCTTTTTAAATATTTAAAAGTTTTTTATAATAAGGTTCGAACCTTCGAACCCGTCGGGTCCGTCCAGTTAAGATTCCGGCTCGAACAGCTGGAAACGTCAAAGCCTTTGAGCCCGTCGAGCGGGTTACAAAGGACCCACCAGGTCGTTCCTTTTTAAGACTCCGACCGTACCAGAGTCCGCCAAGCCTGTCGGGTTATAACACATATATCTATATATTAATAATTTATACGAAGAGATTCATACATAATATGCCTGTCGGTGGCGCTCGGTATTAAGCATAGTTAACCATTAGGAATTCGAAAATTTGGTTATCCAGAGACCCCGGCCGTAGTTTAAGAGCGACGTATTTATACAAGGAATGGCGCTTTAAGTACAGGCCGCGGAGCGGCTATATTAATCTGGTTATGTTAACGTTAAAATTATATGGTAAGTGTCAGATAGCTGGGGGGTTGCATGGCTCTCCCATATACGGAAAGGTCACCGAATGATCGGCCCATAGATGTTCCGTGGCTAAGCTACTTAGAGTTGCAGGCGTGCAACAGCACCTGCATCTATCCTAATAGAACAACACAACTGACGTCCCCTATATCTGACAGTAAGTAACGACATTAAATGTAGCGCTCTTATAAACTTTCGGATTTACGAACTGCAGTTTAGAAATACTAACGTGGGAAACTCCAGCCGGATTCCAAAACAAGGGACGTCATCCCAGATCAGGGTCCCCTGCAAAGGGTCGCGACCCCAAAAGTGGGCCTGCTTACACCTCAGCCCAGGTGTAACGGCTGCACCTTTACCGCTGCGCTACAGGGCAAAATATCGGTGGGATGATCGCAATTGTAGTAATCATTCTGGTGCTTACAGCTGTATAAGAGCTGCTACGGTGGACAAGCCCGTAACACCAGGCTCAGCACCAGCTCAGCTCTGGAAACGGAAATGGGTTTTGGTGAGCTTGAGTTTCGTGTCCGAGTATATTGATAATTAGACTCCTAAGATATTATTCGTATGGGTTATATATAACTCGAATCAGGACTAGCATCCCCATGTCCTCGCAACCATAGCTTTTGGAGTCTTATCGGCACTATTTGAGTTATGCTGCAACGTGAGCCGTATTAGGTTCAACGCCTGACTGCCGAGATACAACGGCATCTTCAGTCGCTGTGCCTCCTCGACAGCCGCCTGGAGCTGCTGCGTGAGATCGCCGAGCCCCTCATCGGCTGCCGGGCTTTCTCCGCGGTAAACTTTCATCAACTCCGGCCCGACGTTTCGGAGCATTGTGCTCGAACCCGCCGCGTTGATACATAGGTCGTAAACCTGGTCCAAGTCCAGTTGACACTTCTGAGCGAAAGCCAGCGCCTCGGCAGCCGAGCACAGGTGAATGCCTTTGAGCAACGCCGCCACTAGGCTCAGCTTCGCCTCCTCGCTCTCGACCTGTCCCTTTGCCGGCCCGACTTTGTCTCTCCCCTGCGTGTATATCCTGATCATCCCGCTGTCGTCGTCGGGTCCGTAGCCGAGCGCCAGGCCGGAGAAATAGACCTGCTCCGCTGTGCTCGTCATCGGGGTGGGGAAACCGTACCGGATAGCTTCGCTAGTGATGATGCTGGTGTCCTTCGTGATGATGTTGAGCGCGCTGGCGACCGGTTTGAACTCGGGAGCTGTCAGCATGCGGGGAAGCCTGGACTCGAGCATCCACGCCCAGCCCTCGGATTTCAGCGTCGCCTGGCTTGCGGTGTTGAGATCCAGGCCCAGCCGCGCCGCGAAGCCCATGCCCTCGCTCGCGCTCAGGATCTGATTCGCCGCCAGCACCTGATGCACCATCTTCATATTGCTCCCCGCGCCGATGCCCCCCTTGACTATATACAACTTCTTTTCGTCGGCTAGCTCCTGCAGGAGGAACCGCCCCTTTTCCAGCGCGGCATCAGGAGCGCCGGCCATGATTGACAAGGTGCCATCCGCCGCGCGTCCCGCCCCTCCCGACACTGGCGCGTCGATCAGGGCGATGTCACCCCGTCCCGCGTCCGCCAGCTGTTTTGCTAGACTTCTCACATACGCGCACGGCACCGTCGAGCAGAGCAGTAGTGTGGCCCCCTTGGGCAAAGCGGGAGCGGCCGGATCTGTCCCCTCGATGAGAACCTCTTGCGCCTGCTGCGCAGTGGCGACCATGCAAATGCAGTAATCCTTATCCCTGACCGCTTCTGCTGGTGTCGCAGCTGTGAGGCCGCCTTCCTCTTTGAAGCGGTCGAGTGTCGGTTGCCAGACGTCAAAGCCGGTCACGCTGTACCCTTGTTTCACCAGGTGTGTGGCCATCCCGAAGCCCATGGCTCCGAGGCCGATGAAGGATATGGATGATTTCGATGCCATGGTGCTGTAGTTCTAAGATCTCAGCCGTGGCAGTGTCTGATTTCCCAAGTGAAGATATCAAAAGCGATCGCCTTTTTACAGTGTTCTTCGTCTTCGCCAACCCCGCAAGGCCGCCTTAGCCTCCCCACGCCGTGGTTTATAGACCTCCGCCACAAGCAAGTATGGAGCCTCATAGTGTTACCGAACCTACGGGCTATTTAACCGAATTTACCCACCCCCACAAAGCGTGCTTGGTATTCGTATCGGTTAGAGGTTTCCCGAACCGAAGCGATCTCGGGGAGCTCCACCCATGGACGCCTACTCCACCATCAGTACGTCAACTTTTCTAGATTTTATCCACTGGATGCTTGTTACCCCTCGCACTTCTCCCCGACGGTCGAATGCGTGTGGCGCGTTCCTATGAGATGGGTTACCTTAGATGGATGCTGGGTCCATTTGGTCCCCTGAGCCTACAATCTTCTGAGGAGCGGCTGAGACATAACTTAATCTTTAAAAACAGAGCACCACGAACCGAGGGGCAGAGCAGCTGGAGTCCCTTAAGAACAAACCGCGCTTGAGACATTGATCTCTTTACACATCAACCTCCCAAAAACCAGTTAGTTGTTTAACCCTGGAAATTCCCGCGAAGATGCCACGACCGGATCTCTCCAAGAACCGCTCTATGGCGATCCTCAATGCCGCCCGCGAAGGAGGGTACGCCGTTCCGGGGATGTGCTGCTACAACATGGAGTCGATCATCGCCACGGTCCGCGCCGCCGAGGCCGCGCGCTCCCCCGCCATGGTCCTGCTGTTTCCCTGGGCGATCGAGTACGCGGGTGAGTCCCTCGTGCGCGCCGCCGCGGACGCCGCGCACAGCGCCTCAGTGCCCGTGAGTCTGCATCTGGACCATGCGCAGAAGCCCGAGCTCGTGCGCCGAGCCGCCGACATCCCCGACGGCTTCGACTCCATCATGTGCGACATGAGCCACTACGAGAAAGAGGAGAACCTGGCATTAACGCGGGAGCTGGTCGCCTACTGCCACGAGCGCGGCATCGCGACCGAGGCGGAGCCAGGCCGCATCGAGGGCGGCGAGGACGGCGTCGCCGAGACGGCGGATCTGGAGGCCGTGCTGACAACGCCGGAGCAGGCGCAGGAATTCGTGGACACGGGCATCGAGATGCTGGCCCCCGCGTTCGGAAACGTGCACGGCGAGTATGGTCCGCGCGGCATCCGGCTCGAGTACGACCGGCTCGAGGCCATCAACAAGGCCGTCGGAGACAAGGTGCGCCTCGTGCTGCACGGCGCGGACCCGTTTACCGAGGAGATCTTCCAGAAGTGCATTAAGGGCGGCGTCACGAAGATCAATATAAACAAGGGAATGAACAAACACTATGCCGCCGTGCAGGAGGAGATGCGTGGCAAGCCGCTCACGAGCGTCATTGAGGCCGGTACCGAGAGGATGCAGAAGGCGATTGAGGAGTATATGAGACAGCTGGGTAGTGCCGGCAAGGCATAGCGAAGGATTGAATTTTGTTCTTAATAAAGCTCACATAACTCCCTCTGCGTGCATTATAACGCATAACGTGAGATCATAGTCGTAGTGCGTCTTCATGCTAGGTTCACGAATGGACCACCCTGTAGGGTTGCCTCTCACCACGCCTCTCCACAGGGAAAATCTTGATAAACTGACAGCAGCCTAGAGAGTGACGATTACGGAAATGCGACGCGCGAGTATTAAAGATCAATTGCTACTATATTATTACAAGCCCTGCGCCAACCCCTTAATAGCAACCATAGCAGCCCAGGCTCCCGGATCAGGGGGAAGTTCCTTGTTGTCGTCGGAGCCGACACCGACGTAGGTAGCTCGACCCAGTCTCGGCTTCATCTTCCTGGTAGCCTCGGCGCCATCAATAGCAGCCTTCAGCCCGTCCTCGAAACTCCCCGAGGCCAGACCCTCGGCGAAGGGAATCAGCGTATCCATCACAGTCCTATCTCCCACCTTGGCGGGCGTGTACCTGCGCAGATTACCCAAGGACGTCTTGAGGGCCCCGGCCCAGAGTTTCGTGACGCCTTCGCTCCGCGCGAGCGCGGCGTTCTCCTCCAGGGCCGTCCGCATCGACACGAAGAGGATCCCGAGGATCCCGCCCAGGGTACCACCCATCTTGCTCTCGAGGATGTCTTCCAGCTCCTGCAGGACAGCGATCACGGATCCGTCCTTGGCGAGTCCGTCGTCCAGCGCAGCTAGCAACGCGTCCGCACCCCTCTTCAGCGTCCCGCCGCAGTCGCCGTCACCCATCACGGTGTCCCACCTCGTCAGGTCCGGCTCCGCGGCAACGAGGGCCTCGCAGGCGCCGCGCAGCATCTTCTCCAGCGTTTCGGGGCTGGTCTTGAGGTCCCTGGCATCGTCGACGGCCTTCCGCGGCTGCGGAGCCGGCTGCACGAACTGCTCCCGCCTCGCGCGTCTCGGCTGTGCCTGCAGGCCGGCCGTGGACTCCCAGTGCGTGGTCGTCCTCACGTCGAAGAAGCGCTTGATCTCGTCGACGCTGTAGGCGCAGTGCCGCGCCGCGGCCGTGACGTTAACGATCGACACCGAGAACGCCGGTGCGTTGAGCGATGTCTCCAGGAAGCCGGCGGCCAAACGGACGGGAACGATTTTCCAGTCCGCGGCCAGCTGCTCGAGCAGTTCGTCTACCAGAGCGCCCATCTCGAGGTGTGACATGCCGCCGAAGTTGCTGACGAGCAAGAACGTCTCGTCGCCCGGCTCGAAATGCACGTAACCGCGCTCCGGATCTTTTTCGTCCAGACAGTAGGTCAGCATCTGCTTGATAAGGTCCTCCGGGCTCGGCGCCGGGGTGAGCCTCTTGTAGCCTGGCTCGTTGTGTGGCCCGGTACCGATCTCGACCTCGTCGCTGCCAAGCATCCCGTGTTCCGTGCGCCCCGGCACGTGGCAGTGGTCCAGCGTAGCCGCGATGGAGACGATCTGCTGCGAGAAGGCCAGGCCGAGGTTGTACACCTCGTCCAGCGAACCGCCAGCGCCGGCTGCTCCGCCCATGACCTTCAGCACGCCGATCTGGCCGGCCAGTCCCCGGCGGCCGACGAGGCTGCCCTTCTTGCCCACCGACACGTCGTCGCCGCATATGATCATCCTGCACTTGTGGCCCCGCGCGATCGCCTTCTCATTGGCGAGGCCGAAGTGCAGGCAGTCACCGGTATAGTTAGTGACGACCAAGATGGTCCCCGCATCCGAGGGGACCGCCTCGATGCCCGCGAGGATCTGCTTCGTGCTGGGTGAGGCGAAGATGTCGCCTTGCACGGACGCGGCGAGCATGTTCTCGCCGACATAGCCGGACCACGCCGGTTCGTGGCCGGACCCGCCTCCGCTGATGATGGAGACCTTTGACCTGTCGTACGCTGTGTCGAAGACGACACGGTTGGTCTCGTCCAGATTCAGGGAGGGGTTGTAGGAGATGAGGCCTCGAAGGGCTTTGTTGACTAGTCCGTCGGGGGACTCGAAGAGATGTCGTTTCGACATGACAAGTTCTGTCCGTCTGTAGAGTTCACTGAGTCCAGCTATACTTTCTTCCGCTCGGAGTAGTTTTCAGCCTCTCGGCGGCAGGTGGCGGTATTCCTGGGTAGTTATCGAGCGCCGTTACGTTACCCAACGTGGAGATATTTCAAGGCACACGCGTATAGAGTATGACACCGGGTTGTTGCTTCGATGGCGAACCACAGCATTGGAGCTAGCTACGGGGCTGTCTCAGAGAGGAGAACTGCGAGAACCGGCAGGTTCTGACGCATTCTGTGGTTCACGAGACTGCCTCCCTGATCTGGGCTCTCGATTAGGATGGGCTCCTTCAGTCTATTACTCTGTTAGGTAACTTGGGGCTCCGCTCCGTAACGTGTAGGCCCGGCTGGGCATCACCTTCCAACCCGGGGTCGCGTATGATCTATAGGTTGGGGAATGGAGGAGGGGAAGGGGGGCCTCGGCAAAGTGGAGTAACTCATTTATCCCTGGGATACCCGATCGGGCAACCCGAAACCCCCTATTCTCCACAGGCACGACCCGACGAGCTCGGGAATCGCGTAATGCTATCCGATGCGCTGAAAAAGAGAGTCCATGGCGACAGGTTCTGCCATGAACTGCTCGTCCACAGTTGGACCTTTTACTTATTCAGTAGTGTATACCGAGTAAGATCCGGAGTGACTACAGATTCCAAGATGTCTACGCCAAAGTGGAAAATTGCAATGGGTTGCGACGTAAGTAATATCTTCTTAGCAAGTCATTAACAATTCGATACGTCCCAGCTGTCGGGAGTCATGAGCTGATAGTTACCTTTTTCACTCAAGGATGCCGGCGTGAACTACAAAAACAGGATCAAGGCCGACTTCGAAGCCGACCCGCGCGTCGAGTCCGTCGTAGACGTCGGAAGCCTTACGACAGACGACAAGACAGCATATCCTCACCGGGCCGCCGATGCTGCGAGGTTGGTGGCAGAAGGCAGATGCGACAGGGCGCTTCTCATCTGCGGCACAGGCCTAGGCGTTGCCATCTCGGCCAACAAGGTCAAGGGCGTCCGTGCGGTGACGGCGCACGATAGCTTCTCAGTGGAGCGGGCGGTGCTGAGCAATAATGCACAGGTCCTGTGCATGGGCGAGAGGGTGATCGGTCTGGAGCTGGCGCGCAGGCTGGCTAAGGAGTGGTTGGGATACGTCTTCGATCCCAAGAGTGCGAGTGCGGCGAAGGTGGAGGCCATCACGGAATTAGAGAAGGACCTTTAGATGCTAGTTACTAAGTATTCGAGGCCATAAGTCCCTATTTAATAGCTAGGGAGACCAAATGTTCGTAAACATGTATATATAACTCTTCATTCCAGCTGACAACAAAAGGGGTTGCCTATCAATTGATGCCGCCGTTTCCGGACCCTACTCCCGAAGCCGCCTTTCGTCGTCTTCTCTTCCAGCCTTCGAATCAATGATCGACCTATTGTGTTATGTTGCGTATTGCTGGTATACAAACGCATGCATGGGCTAAGGCATATATATCAAAACCAGGCCCGGTTACACGTACGATAACTCCCGTTGGTTAAGTTCAACTAGAGATTTACGTTTGACCTAGCAGTTCGTGCGCTGGGTATTGTGCCGTATCGGGAGTCTATTAACTGAAGAAACGTATTTCGGAAATTCACATCTCGAATTATACGCCTTACTCGAGAATCCCCACATGGTCCCGGAACCGGGGGCGGAGAAAACTGGAGCTCGAACCGATGCACACACGGCTCCTTCTCGCATACACGTGAAGAATTACGCAGTGCTTATTATTCCAATAAAAATTGACCATCCCCATACCAACCCCCTGGACAGGCAACCCGGTTCACGGAATTAGAACCGGAACATTAAGTTCGCCAAAAGAAGCGTCACCCCTCGGTCGATCTCAACACACCCGCACGCAATGGCGTCACCAACCCCGCCGCGCCGCAGAATCGTAGGCGTGTCAACAAAGATGTACTTCACCTTCGCCCAGACGCAATCCTACATCACCTCGGTGCTAGAGCACCTCTCCCTCCCCACGTCCCCTCCCCCTCCCTCTCCGGATTCCCAGCCCCAACCCCACATCCCCGCGTCCTCATCATCATCACCAGACGACCTCCTGTCCAAGATCGACGTCTTCATCCTGCCAGACCACGTGAGCCTGCACTCCGCCATCGCGCGGCTGGCGCACACGCCGATCCTGGCGGGCGCGCAGGACGCGCACCACGAGGACCGGGGCGCGTACACGGGGTCCGTGTCGCCCGCGGTGCTGGCGGAGGTCGGGTGCCGGGTCGTGGAGCTGGGGCATGCGGAGCGGCGGCGGATCCTCGGCGAGACGGACGCGGACGCCGCGCGCAAGGCGGCGGCGGTCGTGCGCAACGGCATGGTGCCGCTGGTGTGCATCGGCGAAAAGACGAGGCCGCCGCGGGCCGCCGGTCCGGAAGAGGAGGACGCGGACGGGGCGGCGGTGGCGGCGGCAGTGGCCGAGTGCGCCGCGCAGATCGAGGCCGTGCTCTCGGCCGTCCCCGAGACCGCGGAGGTGATCCTGGCGTACGAGCCGGTGTGGGCGATCGGCGCGGCGTCGCCGGCGGCGCCCGGGCACGTGACGGGCGTGGTGCGGGGGATCCGGGCGCTGACGTGCGTGCGGGACCGCGGGCGGGGCGCGACGACGCGGATCCTGTACGGCGGCAGCGCGGGGCCGGGGCTGTTCGCGAAGCTGAAGGACGGCGGCGTGGACGGGCTGTTCCTGGGCCGGTTCGCGCATGACCCGGCGCAGTTCGCCAGGACGGTGCGGGAGGTCGCTGAGGCTTGAATGAAGCGAGAGAGCGGGCTGGGGAAACGGGACGGCCTGGGGACAACGATAGGTGTATAAGAAGAGGGCAGTGGCATGGCCTGAAGGCGAATACCCCTTCTGCTGCGCTCTCCGTGATAAATATTCTTTAGCTGCAGTTTAGCGTGGTAGCACTGATATATATCAAACGTGCTGAGGTCCATGTTCTATCATGGCGAGACTCACTAATACGCTGAAATCGATCTCTCGATAAGCGTCGCAGTGCTGCGGGGCAAGTGTATATTCACAAGTGCGGCCTTTCTCTCACCGTCGCTACAGGGTGACCTGGATAATCCTGTCTGTCATTACGTGTGCCATATACACGTTTTAGATTCATCGCCCGTCCCCCAGCTACATCGTGATAAGCTCGGCGTAAGCTGAAAAAACCGCCAACTTGAATATCGATAAGTGTGTACATAGGTATCTAACCCGCATCATGTTAATTTGGCACAATCCAGGCCCCCGACCGGAGTTGGAAAACCAGCTCTAGAGGAGCCAACAACAGCCGCTAGCTGCGCTGACAAAATAAGTGTTTGACGGTATGTAAAAGGTTGAGCTCATTGCATAGCTCTGTTGGATGGACCCCAATGGGCTATCACACATCCTACAAGAATTTCGACTGATCGGCAATTCGTTCAGTTCACACCAGCTACCAGATGATGAGGCAGTCAAGCTGTACGTCTGACCCTTCTTTCCTCACTTAGTGGCCTGTATTTCCAGCTATCCACGAGATTCGACTTCCAGCTCCCAGCGCTAATTCCAGTACGACGGCCTCTCTGCTGGCTCGATCTTGTTCTATTTTCCGTGGGCTTATCCCTTCCCCTAGTTAAGAACCCACTCGCTTCCCCTCTTGACGAACTTGTCAAGCAGCAAGGCCAAGTCCTGCAAGACGAACCTGCAGATGTAGAAGCCGAAGAACTCAGCGGCGTGTCTGGTGCACAATTCGAGTCCAACTTGGGTCTTGTCGGCGTGGCGGAGGCCGGGGTCTTCGACTTGGCGGGCTATTTGATCTACATCTTAGTTAGCAAAGTTTATGTATCGACGCCAAAGTAGCGTTCGCTGTCGTTCTAGGTTTATCTCCCGGCGACAACGACAGAGACAAGAGGCCGTCCGCGCAGGCGAGGAAAGCAAAAGAGAGGAACTTACCGACTGTCTGGGCGGCGTCGAACAGCCGCGCCAGGCTGGCCATGTACCCGGCGTTCGGCCCGTCGAACTTTACCGACGTCACGTCCCTCTTCGCAGGCCTACTGCTTGGATGGGCGACCATCGGCAGGCTCGGGATGGTCCCGCTTCCGGTAACCGTGACGACCTCCTTCTCGCTGCCGCTGGCACCGCCTCCGCCGCTGGAGCTCTTCGACCCGTAGGCGCTGGTCAGGTTTGCCGCGGACCCCTTACTTCTGAGTCTGCGCCAGCTGAAGGCGCTCTTGCTACTAACGCTCGCGCTCCGCGGTACCACCGGAATGGCCGACTCTCCGTCCTTGTCGTTCGCCATGCCGTGCGTTCCGACGTCGTTGCCCAGCTTCCGGGTGAGAGCGGCCTGAACTTGTTCGAGTATGTTCTCGAAGCTTTGCATCTCGTCGAGGACGGCATCGGCATCGGTGCTGTCAACCCTGGCGAGTTTGAGGAGCGCGGCGGTCAGCAGGTCGCACTGCGACGTCTTGTCCTCCAACGCGCGCAGCTTCACGCCCTTGACCTTCCAGGCGTCCCGGGGGACGAAGAGGCGGTGAGTGAGGTAGCCGCCCCTAGGGTGGGCGAGCGTCTGGTAGAGGGCGCGCATGAGCCAGAAGGGTCGCAGCATTACGTCCGCCGGGCAGGGTTCGAGCGGTAGCGGCGCATCGGAGGGCCGCTCGTGAAGCGAGCCGGGCGAGTGCGGGGCCGGCAGGTGAAAATCAGACTCGAAGAGGTGGAGACCACCGAAGCCGGGGACCGACCTGTCCCGGAAGGAGCTGGCGAGGGGCGTCGACGGTACGGCGGGCATCGACGGTTGGCGACTTATGGAGGTGTTGGTTGGCTGCTGACTCAAGGGGGTGAGGGGTGATTCGGCGTCGTCCAGATTTGATATCGACAGCTGGCGTTGTCTGAGGGACCTCAGGCTTGAAGAGGAGAAGTTGCTACGCAGCTTAGGACGGAACAGGGATGGGGACTCGGTTCGAGGCTCTTCGTCTTCCTCCTGGATCGTTCCTCGGCTGCGGCTACGACGGGACGGCGGTGGACGGACTTCGTCAGCCTCAGCGGCTCTTCCGTCTCGGGGCGACGGGGGCGAGGCACGCATGGAGAAGGGCCCCGGGCGCGCCGACGTTGCCGATAGGGCCTGTCTCTGCTGCGCAATGTAACCGCCGGTCTTGTGTGGGCCTGTTTGCGGGCCTGTTTTCGGGCCTGCGGGTAAAGTGACGTCAGGAGCGGTGCTCGGTGTCTGGCCGATCTGGGACGTCTCGATTTTGAGCTGCGCCAGATTCCGCCCGGAGAGGCGACGAGTTCTCACTCCGGACGTTGGCTGCGCCTGCGGGATCTGAGGTAGGGCCTGCGACGGTGGCAGCGATGGCGGCGCGTTCTTCGATATCGGTGCCGGAGACGGCATCTCCGTTACCGTAGACAGCGTCGTCGCCGTGGGGGGATTCGAGCCCATCGAGCTGTGCCACGTGCGACTCGTCAGTCCGCTTGAGTCGGATGCCCTCGTGCCGTTCGAAATCTGCTGCGACTGCTGTCCGAACGAGTAGTCGCCCACGGCGTAATCCTTGGTGAGCTCGTCCAACATGCGTTCCTCCTCCTCCGAGTCGTTACCGTCGTACTCGACGCCGAAGGTCTGTGAATCGCCGCTTGTGGACAGCTGTCTCTGGCGTTCCCTCTCCCGCGCAAGGTTTATCGCTGCTTCCCTCTCCGTCTGCTGTACTCGTTCCTTGACGAGGTCTCCCTTCCGTGTCGTATTTCGGGCCTGGTCAACTTTGTAATCATCGTCATCGTCGTAAGTCATTTCAGTTGGGTCCATGTGTTCGTAACCGTCATCATAGGCAGCCTCGACCGCGGCATCAAGCGCGGCGTCGAATTCGGCTCCCGTGCTACGGCTGACTGCACGGGTATGTTTCCTCGTGATCCCCAATGAAGAAGACCTCGAATGCACCGAAGAAGCGGCGGAGCCTCCCGATTCGTCAATGGGATCGAGCCACGAGACCGATTCATGGCTGGGGATCCTGGAGTGTTTCGACGCGCGGCTATCTGCTCCTAACCGGTCGGAGGGCAGTGAGAAATCGCGGCGCACGATCGAATCCGGACTCGGCGGCCTGGCGGGGGAGATAGGTCTCCGAGGCGACAGCGGCGCGGGTAAGAACGGGGGATCCTCGGTGCGGGAGACAGAGCGGTTTCCCCCCTCTAAGTTGCGGCGCACAGGGGATAACGAAGTCTGGAGAGGAGAGCGCGGCGCACCGGCCCTGGGCGGCGTGTCTAATCGAGAGGTGTCGAGCGTCGGTCGCCGGCGGGCGGGAGACGCGGGCGTGCTTGACCCTATAGCTTTAGGCGGTTGTTCTCTGCCGATAATGGCGGTCGTCGCCGTTCCGACAACGGCGGGCTCGTCATGTTCGTCGATACTAGATGAATAGGCTGGTGTGCCGCCGTAGTCGGGGTCTTCGGGTCGAGCGGGCAGTTCCTTCACCCTTTGCGGCCTCCCAGGGAGCATGCCATCCAGCTCTTCTATCCGCGTCGTATATGTCCTTCGCTGTGAGAATGTGTTAGCTCTGCGGCTTAGTGACGTAGGGTGGAGCACATTCTTGTGTGGTATGAAGATTAACGAGGGCGCCTCAATACGACGACTTACAATAGCTTCTAATTTCTTTCTGTCCTCCTCACCGGTCGTCCGGGCGAGCACCTGGCATAGCAGATCGCATGCCTCGATATAAGACTCTCGCGCCCTTTCGTACTCTTGTGCATTATCGAGATGGACTGCCATGTTTGCCTTGGACAACGCCTTGGACAGCATAGCCTTCTGCGAGGGCTTGCTTCGCTTCTCCGGCTTAGGGGGCTCGGAGCCGGCGTTGCCTGTTGAGCGGTTTCTCGAGTGACCGCGCATCGTGTCACGGACTACAGGTGCTGCGGGGAGTAGCGCCGGGCTGTTTCCTCGGGTGGCGGCAGGAGATGACGTATTGTTCGGGGCGACTATAACATCCCAGGGGTTGTTCAACTCTGCTCTGCGGTGGTTAGAGAAGACCGACTCTGGCGTACCGAGCGCCGGACTGGGGCGTTGCGCCGGGTGCGCGGAGTCGGCCCGTTGGGGGGCCGGGTTGGCGTCGAGCGGTGGATGAGAGACGATATGAGGGAGACTGGGCAGACGCACCCGGGGAGGCGGACGCGCCGAGAGGGGCGGAGACGATGGTCGCGTAGGGGGCTGTCCGTTGGCTCGGGCCCGAGGTGGCGACGCGGTACCGAAGATACTCCCGCTCGAGAGTCGGCGCTTGGTGAGATTGCGCGACGGCGGGCTCTGAGACGCCTGTGTGAAGGATGTCGACGGCTGCTCGGCTTGTTGTCGCTCGAGAAGCGCAATGCTATCAATGCTCACACGGCTTGAAGAACTGGAGGAAGTGGTATGGTGGTGGAAGAACTTCTGTTTCTGCTCGATGGGAGGAGAAAGGGCCGTCGACGCGGTAGAGGCCGACCAACGATGGAGGTTTCGCAAACCCTCGCTGGCGGGCGACAGAACTCCGGAATTGTCGTTTGATGTCGCCTGGGAACTCGCCGTCAATAAATCCAATGTAGACGAAGAGTTGGACGCATGATGGATATCGGTATAGACGTCGACAGAGAGATTCGGCCTGGATTTGGGTTCGGAATTGGGATTGGAGTCGGTACCGGTATTTGGCTTGGACTTCGGACTGAGGCTCAGGTCAGGCGAGGTGTGATTGGCGCCGACACCGACGCGCGACTGTGGCGAAGGTCTGGCGGTGGTGAGCGTATAGTCGCGAATGAAGTCGCCGTGATAAGGAGGTGGCAGGAGAGAGGAGGTTCGGGGTTGGATGGCAGGCCGCCGATCGGAGAATTGATTGTTGCCAAGTGACGGAGTTGACGCTAGTGTGGGCGTAGCCGTGGGCGCCGATGTGGTCGTGTACGTAGACGTAGACTTAGACGTAGACGTGGACTTAGACGTAGACGTAGACGTAGACGTAGATACTGCCGTAGTTGTGGTTGCAAAAGTGGAAGTAGAGGTGGTTGCGGAACGGGGAGGGGAAGTAGGAGTAGGAGTAGGGATCGTGGAAGTCGTCGATGTCGAATTCGAGATAGCGTCGGCGGCAGAGGTGGAGATGGTACCGCCGCCTGTTAGAGCTAGTTGGGTACCTGGTCGACAAGAGGGATCCCTACCATTTCTCGATGTACTTCTATAATGGCTACCGATAATATTCTGGCTATCAGCCTGTCGCTCTTGTTGCTGCTGCTGCTGTTGCCGTTCTTGCTGGCGCTGTCGCTGTGGAAGGTTGTCGCTGTGAGCAAAGTCGTACCTTTCTGGGCCTTGACTCCCTATGATTGCAAGCCCGTCCGCAGTTTCAATTCCAATTCCAAGGCCCGTGACACTGGCATTGCCTTGTGAGTACGTTGAACTTAATAACTTCGAACCATCTCCGCTGCCTGCATGTGCATGGGCATGTCCCTCGGTGCGGCTTTCCGGACGACCACGACCATCATACGGCTGACCGTTTGCGCCGCCAGCTCTGGTCCTACTACTGCTTCTCCCTTTATCGTTATAGTGATAGTATTGTGCCGGCGACCCTTTAGTCGACCTCGGAGCTTGGTAGTTTGGAACGGTGAAGTTCGGCGCCGACGAGGATACGCCCTGCTCTACCCTTGGTCCTGTCACCGGGGTCCTGAAGGGAGAATTGGCGCGATTCCCGGCGACGGGGTCCGCTTGTTGTAATTGTTGGTGCCGAGGGAGATGCTGGGGATCGAATGAAGAAGCCGGCAGATATTGTTGCGATTCTCGCGATCGGGTTTGTTGTTGCTGCTGTTGCTGTTGCTGTGGATGCTGATGTTGCTGATGCTGTAAATGATGAGTTCGGTTTTCGGGCTGGTGCTGGGGTTGGGATTGAAATTGTTGATGTTGTTTTTGTGCCTGGAATGACAAATTGGATATGGAAGCGTTGGAATGGATAGTCGCATATGGTGGTGATGGTGGCATCCTGTCCTCAAGTCTGACTGTCTTAATCACCCACACCACACACGCGTTTCGTCCAATCCAATCTTATCCTATTTTGTCCGGTCTTATCCAACTCAATTCAATCCAATGCTATCAGCGTCACTCTGCCTGGGCACTCGGGTAATCAAGCAGCGTCCTCCTTGTCCTTTCTCTTTTCACTTTCACCTTTCCCTCTTGTTTTGGAACCTCTATGCCGCGTGCCGATTGACAATCATCAAACCCACCAAACCAAATAGCCAGGAATCCCGCAACGCGTCCTAAACCCTTCGGGGAAGTTCTACCTGGATTAGGGTTGATAGGTTAAGGTTAGCGGATAAACAGCTTGACGCGGCGTTAACTCTTGATCCAGTCGCAGTTTTGACTTCGTGGGTTGTGCCAATTCTCGCGACCGGAAACAGATACAGTTAATGCTGATCAGCCAACCATGGGCTGCGAGGATGATAGTAAGGTCGGGGACCCCCGGCGGCAAGAGAATTCTTTAATAGTAGGGTATCGTTCGAAACTTATTAATGAAGGTCTTATTGGGAGAGGATTGGGTCGTCAAGTGTCCTCTAGAAGTGGTAGCTCGAGAGTACGGCCCGGTAAGGGTCATCAACGACTTTCTGGTTTCCCCCCTAACGACCCACCCAGACGAGACTCCAGACTCTGGCACACACTTACAGTACTAAGTACGGGTTGAATTTTTGCCTAGCACTAATCCTCGTGGATCCAACTCGACAGTGCTTGGATTACCTATCCGAGTTAGGTATGTGTGAAACTAAGTAGATTGCGAATAACAAAGAGCTCAAAAGGGAGGTGTTGATGACGTGCGAGGATGGGATCCGGCGCTTAACTTAGATGATCGGCAGTGTTGTTGTAAAAGTCACCATCCTGAGATCATGCGAATTTACTCATCTTTCACAGAAAGTTCCCCCCCTCCGTATTAGCTTTTAACTGACCTGCAATAAAAAGAACGGTGAAGTATCGACGCGAGTCCTCGTATCCCAGAAGCACCAGTTCGGCGGCCGTGTATGTAGCATTTGGCCGAGTGCTTTGGGACACACGAACAATGACAGGGGTGTTTGTTAACTGGTAGTGTACATTCCCACCCCGGAACACAGATCCTGGCCTGCTTGACCCCTTAAAATGGCGGGATGGATTTCTGCATAATAAAGTCATTGGGATTCCGCAAAATTACAGTAAGGTATCTGGGCATCTTCTCTTCGCTTCTACGAACACGTTTTTCTATTCTTCTTCCCAACTACCGTACACATCATCCTTAATACAGCACGTAGCAGTGTGAAACATCAGCACACAGTGGCTACGACATGTATATATACCAACTCTTACCTATCCACCTAATCCAGTCAAGAAATCCCAGTCGATGACCTGCAGGGGCGCTTACGACGGTTTTGCTTGGTGGAGCGGGGCTAAACCTCATTCCACCAAAAAATTACCTAAAGCAGTAAGACAGGAACAGGCCAGCCCCTGAGCGGGCTGTTCTAGCGGACGCCGGTCATAGCGCCCGATTCCGACTTCCCCTTTTCGTTCCTGCGGGATCTAGGGGTTCAAACTAGAACCCCACCACATCCTTTCTCAGTCCCCCTCTACCACCTTCTCGAAATCGGACCCGCTTTTGGGGATAGTCCCCGAGACGATTCTAGAAGTGAGTCCAGTAAATGTATTACTAGTACCATTACTTCGTACTCCGTCCTTCATACAAAATTGTAGATCCAAGTTGGCCTTCCTAATTCTCACTTCATGTCTCTTCGACATGTCCGCTCTAGTACTGCGGTTTATGTCCACAGATAATTCGTGTTCGTGACCTGCCGTACTCGGCAATTGCTCGCATCTTCACTGTATGCGTACATACTTCCCGGGTGTTCCACCCACCACAGCGGGATTGATTACTGGTCTGCGGATTTTCTACATAGCTTTGCGTGACGTCCCAGCAGGCCGGCCCAACCGGAGAGCCTGGGCTATTTTCTCATCGATTTGCCGCCACCACTCTGGGTCAAATTTCACCTGGGATACCTACCTAGGCAGTTTAGATTAGAATCGAGCGCAGTGTCTAAGAGGTACAGCTTCAAGCAGCAATCAAAGACATAAAGTATCCTGTTCACGATTCCTTATGCAGTTTCAAGCAAACAGCGGCGGGACTGGCACGTGGAGGCCTGCAATTGCATGCCCTTGCCAACCGTATGAATCCCCAATCCCGTCTTGTGAGGCGAGAGATATTCCGGATTTCGAATCACCGTCACCATCACCTATTAACTACATTTGCCGCGTATAAGGACGAGCCCCGTTGCCAGATCCGGCGCAATCGTCGTGCCCTCGAGCCTTGTCGATGAAAAATCTACCCCAGCAAGGAATACCGGTAGCAAGTTAGTTTCCAAGGCGGTCTTATACCTATCAACGCCTATCCGCCTCTAAACAGTACTCGTTTCGCGATGTCACGCGCGGCTCGCTTCATTAACTGCAGAATCTCTGCTCCGGCCTCATCGTGACTGATCGATCTTTTTTGCAAAAGAGTTTACGGTTTCGCCTGCGTGTCCCTCGCTCAGCCTGCCTTTTCTAAGGCTGACAAGTCGGAATCCTACTTATTTTGAGGTAGGCGATGGATGTCACGGCGTAAATCCGGCTCCCTCGACGTCTTTGTTGTTGAATGCCTCGGGTCGTCAATCATTTCATCATTTGGCCACTTCGCCAATCACACCTATGGGCTGAATGTTACGTGATGTGTGTAGCCGCCATCCTCCTGGGCCCGGCGATCTGGCCATCTGAGTCGTGACTGGTCCTCAGTCGTGACGGGTCAGCTTAATTGCTACGTCACGTCGATCATCTTCCAGAGTGTTTGGAGCCACCCCTACTGCCGTTCTCAAATTGCGCCAGAGCTCTTCGCAGACCGCAGAAAGGCTGTATATCTCGGACTGAGGGATCACGTCGTTGTCTCAAGAGAGAATTCGAATGAGTCTTTGATTAACCGGTGCTCTGGACATCCATAACTATCCTTTCTGGCTTCATTATTCGTGGCCCTGTTCCAGCTGTTAAAGAACACGTTCTCCTCCATACCCGAAGTCATCACTATACGTATTTCTAAGTCCCGATGCGCCTCGACGAGGCTCATCACAATCTATCTCGTCTGGCGTATGGATAAGTATCACATGCTCAAGACCTTCGGTTCGGTATATATGGTCTGCCTCTGGTATATTTCCGATCAGATCCCCTTGTAGATTTACAACGGAAATAAATGGTAATGTTTAGTTACACCCCGTCGCAGACTGGGATTGAGAGAACCACGGCGCGGATCCTATTATTGCCCGGTCGACTGCCTCTTGAGATATTTCACGAGATCGGACGCCATCGCTTTATGTGCCTGCGTTCCCCTGATGCCATATGTTAGCGCCGAAGCTGGAAGCTTTCCGGATATCGTAGATGCAACTTACATATGTCCCGAGTTATACCAGAAGTACTCATCCAACGGTTGACAACCGTACTTGGCAGGGTTGACGAGTACTTCAGGCTCTGCGTACGACGGGCAGAAGGACGTCGTGTTTTTGATACCGTACGGCTCGGGGTCGTCCAGGACCTCATTCAAAAAGCCGTTAGCATCGTAAACCAGCGTTTCCGCCGCGCGATTCCTAGCTTGGAATGCGCGCCTGTGTCTCTCGAGTGCTTTGTTCCACCAGCCGATCATGGTCTTGCTTGGAAGAGGCTTCTCCTTTCTCACGTTCGCCGCCGTCCGGTCGAGTGGTGGCAGGTTTATGAACAGGAAGTTCTTGTATCCTGCTTCATACATCGGTCTGACACTCTGCTCAAAGACGGCGTTGACGAGCGTGTCGTAAAACTTCGGAAGTAACGCGCGGACGAAATCGGAAGAGTCGTTGATGTCGTTGATGCCGATCCAGATGGCCACCAGCGCCTTCGACTTGTCCATCTTCCGCCCGACCACGGGCTCCGCCCAGGTGAGGTACTGCTGCGTCTGGTTCACGAGGGGGATCGTGTAGTCGTGGTGCAGGGGGAGGAACTCCTCCGATACGTCGGCGCCGGCGAAAGCGAAGTCCCAGAGCTGGAAGTCGCACGCCAACGGCGAGGTCTCGCCCGGCTCGGCGCCGCATCCCGTCAGGACCTCGACCCAGTTCGGCCCGGCATTGGCCGTCCCCGTGAAGTTCTGTACTATCTTGTTGGATAGCAGCTTCTCTGGCGAGAAGCCAAACTCTCCTGGGAGGTAGCTCCCGATGAAGCTGTACTTCGGATAGCCCGCCGTTCCCTGGACGAATGTATATGAGTCCCCGAACGCAACTCTGCGGTCTCGTCAGTTTGCGCCTCAATGTTTGAGCATTCGTTCATCTTCGACTGACAGGTACTTGATCTCGTCCCATTGGAAGCGAGGCTTAGGTACATAGCTGGCGCTCGCCTGAGCGGCGAGTATCGCTAAAGTTAATATGGCTGCTCCCAATCCCGCCATGGCGTCGAAGACTATTATCTAGCACCAATTGCTTAAAAGACTTCCCAGCTAGATTTCTCCACGACATATTTCCCTTCAGATACCGGCGGGTAGAATGTCTTATACAGTGTCTGGATCCCTCTACCATAGAGCCAACGATACCAGCGCAGGCAACAAGGCCGTGGGGGCCATCGCGAAAGTCCCGTGAAAGTCCGGGATGCCTTCCATTGGTGGAAAACTGACTATCATTATCTTCCTCGGCATAAAGTCACGTCTGGTCTGCCGCAGCTCTACACAAAGGCTCCGCAGGTCCCACAATCCGCCCTGGCGTGCCCCGCTTATGCCGTCGCTTTCCCCGCATTATGCCCCCGCCGAACCGACCGCCTCTGCGCTTCTGCCGCGATATCTATGACTGCATTTTACCGTCTAGCCCTGCCCGCACGGTTGCCGAAATACGATTACTAATCGGCAGACTGACTAGACTGTCTTTAGACGGACACATACTTGATGGGTCCTACCAAATTCAGCTCTTCGAGTTCTGCCGCTTGTGGAATTGCGCCTGCCGCGATCCGTGCCTTGGTCCAGATCTCTCTTGGTGGCTGTGACGCGAATGCTCACGTGAACGCAGACACTTGTTTAACGTAAAAAATGACGAGAAGAGTCGCGTCGCTGCTGCTCTGTATTGGTAAGTTAGATTCGATGGCTTTCTGGCACATCTACCTAGTAGTCCAGGCTCTCGTATCTGTCAATTCCTGGTTCACCACTGCTGAATGGCTTTGATAAGACAGCAGCCACGGGTGAAATATGCGAGGATTCAAAATAGCTTTATAGAGTCGTACAGCCCAAGGTTACGTCTTGGGAATCTCCAGTAATACTACGCAAAGAAACCGCCTCGGATTTCATCTTCAAGTCTCAAGGAGGATTTACCCTAGTGATCATGCCAATTGGCAGTAACTCGACCGGGAGTACGACTGTACTCACATGCGACGTTGTGGTGAACTCGGGCCGGTCGGAAACCAAAGTATTAATGTGTCTGAGGACCGGTTGACAGCTGACCGCTGGCGCACCGTCCTCATTCCGGACCGCAGCCGCGTTGTGGTGCTGCGTGCATCTCCACCTCGGATGATTTGAATTCTTTAAAGGCCAAAAATAGATTAAGGCTGCCCATTCCAAAAAGATTTCGGTCATCGATGGCATGAGAATTAAGCGAGAGAATAACCAATAGCGATAGCCGTCCACCAGCCAAGCTTGCGATCGATGGCTGCTATGCGACTCCACCTGTTTTATAATGAATCATCATACGCCCGCGACATTTGTAGGAGGGGACTTTCACTGATTACGCAAAGAACAGTCGTCAGTGGGCAGAGTGGAAGAACGTGGAAGCTAGACCGAATAGACAACCTATTCGAAAATTTCTAACCTCACATAAAATGGCCAAATCCGTCTCTGCGATATTCTTTCTCTTGCGAGACTCTCCCTGTCCTAGCGACTGTAACTTACCGCATGAGCCGCTCGAATTACGGTTGAAAAGAAACCATCAATTGCAAGGTTGATTAGACGAACATCCCTTTTTAATTTTCATTTCATAGCCAGATTTCTACCAAGACTCGCGGCTGTGCTTGTCGGAGTGACGCCCGAGCCGGTTTCAACCATCCAATCCCGGACCGAGGTAGCTCCTGATTAGCGTCCATGTCGCGCCGGTTAGCTGTCGATCCTCTAGAGCGAATCGCCAAAACTGAAAGGGAGCGATCCTCCGCTCTGGGCCTGTACTGGCAGCCAGTAATCATCACCATTACTTGCTTGGCTCGCTTATGAACTTACCAGTCGCCCGTTGACAAGAGATCGCTCAAGAGTCGTCGACAAGCCACACGCCCCAAAGGAGTTTCCATAAGCGAACTTGCATGAAGCACGTTGACATCGCTAGCCCAACCGAGAGCGGAGTGGATGACTGGTTTCGATTCATTGGTTTCTCAACCAGAATCCTCGTCATTCATATATATAAGTGCTGCCAATCATAGGTCTTTCTCCTTGTAGGGGCTCCTTTCATACGTCTTCAATCTGTATCTCGTCGATGGCCGTAGCATAATCGGACGTTCTGCGCCACTGCGTGCGTATGACATCCGAGACGATTCCCTCCTTTCACCGGCTCCTGAAATCCATTTTAAGGTCCGAGCCGCAAGGTTAATTTTCCCCCAACAGCCTTACCATCTTCCCTTTTTTCCCACAGGCCCCGTTGCACAGCAGCCGAACCTTGTGTAGCTTGCGGATCTGAGACCCATCTGTTAGCTTCGGTTACCTGCCGGGCTTGTGCAACCGGCCGCCACGCCTCAGGAAGCCTCGTTTCTTTTACGTGATCCTTTGTCTCGCTTAGTGGGTGCCCCGTGATCTCGCCCGCACGGGACATCCCCGGTCTGGATCTACACGGTCCTGGGACTGGGAATCCCTTATCTAATCAAAGGAAGTCTATGTCTTACAGGGGTTTCGCTTTGGCATCCGTTCCGGAGTGGTTAGGAACCATTGCCCCCTTAAAATTGCATCCCTGATTTTGCTGATTGTCTTGCCAGGGGCGAATCTGAGCACCGGCTGGGCTTGGATCCGCTAGGGACCCGTTATCTAGGGGTGAGCCTCAAGTCAACGGACGAGATAGATTCAAGCCGGAGCGATCATCGGCCTATACCCAGAGGAGATGGGTCAAAAGGCAAGGCCAGTGCGAAGAGGTTTTGAGGATGAGGATGGGGACTTTGAGTCTGTGGTACAAAAGATGTTGGAACAGAGTTTTGACGACTGGCCAAATGAAGCGGGCGTAAGAATCGCCTTTCTGACTCCTACTTTTGGATGACCACTGACATCGGTGAACAGTTCGAAGGTCTGACGGAAGTTCGGGGACCCGTCGAACTCACTGTCAGGGGAAGGATCCCCCCCTACGCCGCAGGTACACTCTACCGCACGGGACCTGGCGCATACGGCGTCGAGGATACTCCGACCGGTACTTTCCGGATCACGCATTGGTTCGATGGATTCGGCCATACTCACAAGTTTGATATCATCCCAGACTCGCGCGATCCCGAGTGCCCGATGCGCGTTGAGTACTCCTCGAAACGACAATCTGAGGAGCTCGTGGAGACCATAAAGAAGACAGGGAGCCGACAGCAGAGCATTAGTTTCGCCCAGCGTCGTGATCCCTGTATAGGCCTCTTCGGCAAGCTCATGACCGTATGGCGGAACCCGTCGGTAAAGCAGAACGCTGGCGCAGATAATATCTGCGTCACCGTGCAAGCGAACGTCCCCGGTCTGCCATCGGAAGCGACGCCGGTGGTCGAATCCGGACACAGATCCGGTATCAAGAATGTCTGGCTTACTACAGATAGCAGTAGTCTAAAGGAGTTCGATCGAGAAACCCTAGAGCCGATAGGGTACGCCACTCAGGAGAAGCTCCATCCGCTCCTAAGGGGTCCTCTGAGCTGTGCTCACGCTCAGCGAGACCCGAAGACCGGCGACATCTTCAACTACAACCTTGATATGGGGCGCTACGCGACCTATCGCGTGTTTCGGGTCAACGCCTCGGACGGCAAGACAGATATCCTCGCTACGATAAGCGCGGCCAATGTCAAGCCTGCTTATATCCATTCATTCTTTCTTTCTTCCTCGTTCGTGATCTTATGCATTCCCTCCACACACCTAGGGTTGATGGGACTCAAAATAGCCTGGGAGCGTAACATCGTCGACGCCATCGAGCCTTTCGACCAGTCGAAACTTTGCAAGTGGTTTGTCATTGACCGTATAGGCAATCGAGGTGTTGTAGCCACGTTCGAGAGCGATGCCGGCTTCTTCTTCCACAGTATCAACTCCTTCGAGGAGCGTGACGAGGCGACGGGCGACATCAAGATATCCTGCGACCTCGTCCAGTACAATACCCTCGATGTTATCCGCACTTTCGAGATGGATGTCTTGCTCCGGAATGACGGCGGGGCCAAGAGGTTCTGGGGTGACGAGACGCGAAACCGCAACACGCACGCCCGTATAGTCCGTCACGAATTGAGGGTCCCAGGGACGAGAGCCAACGAGAGGCGAAAGGCGGGCAGCATGCCGATCTCGGGAAGAACAGAAAAAGTCCTCGAGATCAAGGCGCCGCACGTCGGCGAGCTGCCGACCATCAACCCTGCGTTCGCCACGAGGAAATACCGCTACGTCTACAGCCTGCCCAACCGGGGGTACAGCACGCTGCTCGACAGCCTCGCCAAGACGGACCTCGAGACGCGCGAGACGCTGTACTGGGACAACCCGGACGGGCATACGCCAGGGGAGGCCATCTTCGTGCCGCGGCCGAGGGGGCCCGGGGAAGAAGGAAGGGGCGAGCTCGACGAGGACGACGGCGTCCTGCTCAGCGTGGTGCTGGATGGCTTCGGCAGGAGGAGCTACCTTCTCTGCCTTGACGCCAAGACCATGACGGAGCTGGGACGCGCGGAATGCGAGTGGCCCATCGCGTTCGGCTTTCATGGCTTGCATTCATCGACTGCGCCCCCGTGTTAAACTCATGAGCTTGTGTTGGAGAGG